>RHDR01000138.1:0-54863 GCA_009806295.1 Davidsoniella neocaledoniae
CGAGTATTGTTTTGAGGAAAACAAAATAAACCCACCCAAAAAAGAAGAATAAATTGAAAGAGAAAGAAGGGGGGAGGAAGCAAAAGCAAAGTAGAATAAAGCAAGTAATTCCCCCATGGGCATTTAGCAAGATAATTATGCCAACATGAATGGAACGTCCTTTGAATCAGAAACGCATCTTTGCTTCTGAATAAAGAAAAAAAATGGGGAAACCTTCCCCTCTGATCCCCTCCCCTCCCACTCAAGAAGAAACAAAAAGATACCGTTTCCCAATTATTATTATTCTTTTCTTTCTTTCGTGCTTTACCAATCTCATTTACCATATTCTCTACTTCTTTACTTCCCATCTCTTGAACCAGGTAAGAAATTTGGTAGATAAAAGCCTATGATGTTGGTTTCAAGTCTCATACCATGCTATTCTTGGACATCTCCTCTAATAAGCTGGTCGACCTTCAGTCTTTTTTTTTTCTTCTTTTCGAAGTTTATCCACACCTAGAGTATGCTTTGTTGTGTTGTGTCGTCTAGTCGAAGTCTTGGTTCGTAAACATCGTCAGGGGAGTGAGTAGGGGTGGTGGGGTGACTTTTTATCGTGTCATACGGGATCTTGGGTGTTGTATATCCAAGATCTAGTTCAAGATCGTAGGGGAGGGTGGAGGGGAAGGGGAAAGGGAATGGGGGGAATAAATGAACAGCCAATCCATTCATCGTGTGTTGGTCAGTTTCATTCGGAGAAAAAAAGGCAGGAAAACGTGAAAGATATGGTTATCAGAAGAAGAACGTCAATGAAATCGAAGGAAAAAAGGCACGGATGGAAATGGAAATGAACATCCAAAGGATAAAGACCCAAGAGAAAAGCTGAAGAGATGATTGATGTTCGTATCCTCGGCGCCATTCTTAGCAGCAGCCGCTGCCCTTGGCATTGGTCTCGCTAACATTCACTCCACCTGAGGACTCCTTTTCGTTCTTCGAGCTGTCGACCAAGCGCTTCTTGATATCGGCAGCCAAGCTGTAGAAGGCACGGTCGATGTTGATGTTGCTTTTCGCCGATACCTCAAGGAAGGGGATGCCCAGCTCGTCGGCCAGTGCTTGGCCACGATCCGTAGAGACTACACGCTTCTCCTCCCAATCGCACTTGTTGCCAATCAGAATCTTGTTGACGCCCTCGGTGGCGTGCTGCTCAACGTTGTTGAACCACGTGCGGATGTCTATGGTGAGCGAGTTAGTCGGCTAAATGTCATTTTCTAGATATATTATAGAGGCATGTAGAGGGCATAACATACTGTTGAAGGAGCGCTCGTCGGTCACATCATAAATCAACAGGATACCCATGGCACCACGGTAGTAGGCGGTCGTGATGGTGCGAAAACGCTCCTGGCCGGCGGTATCCCAGATCTGGAGCTTCACACGCTTGCCATCGAGCTCGATTGTCCGAATCTTGAAATCAATGCCGATGGTGGTGATGAAAGAGGGTGTGAAAGAGTCTTCGCTGAATCGCAACAGGCAGCAGGACTTGCCTACGCCTGAATCACCGATTAGCAGAAGCTTAATCTATAAGGAGGGCACACAGAAAAAGGGTTAGTAAACTTGGTATTTTTGGTTTCTATATCTCCGCTGCTAGAAAGGGTCTTGGGCCGCCTTGCTTGGTCGTGGAGATCGGGCTAGTCTCTAGAATCATAGGAAGGGTCGGCGAGGGGAGGGGCGAGGACAGGGCATTTGATAACTGGCGGGGTTTAGAGATGGGAATGTCTGTGTGCTTGCTCTGGCAGCGTTGCAGGGCTGAAAAGTGAACACATTCCATTTCACATGGCCCCTCTCCCCATCAAAGCCAGATCGCCAACAGATAGCCCAACGAACATTTCCCCCGCCATCGGCCAAGCCATCGGTCAAAGGGGGAACGCCAGCCAGAGGCTCTCGTAGCCAATTATGGCGATGATGACAGCAGTATAGGCAAGGCTAGGGAGTAGTAGAGTATTAGGGAGGCTCACAAGAAAGTCGTAGTTGCGGTTGCTAGCCATGGTAGCGTGTGTAGATGATGATTTTTGGAGTGTCTGTTCAAGAGTTTCGATATATTGGCACAGAGACGGGAAGGGGGGGGGACGACGAGCAAACGAATCGGTCGGTCGGAGAAGCGGCGGGAGTAGAGCAAGCGGCGGAGCAGGAGACGAGGACTGTTTCTGTCTCTAGGGTTGACTATTGCTGTTGCTGATGATTGAGGAGACGATATAGACAGAAAGCAAGCGTAGACAGCCGGTCGAATTTAGTTGTTATTGTTGACTATGGTTGTAGTAAGTAATGGTGGTTTATGGAGGTGGTTGTGATTGAGGTGTTGGTCGGTCGGTCGGTCAGTGAAGATGGCAAGGAACGTAGACAAAGGCGGCTTGTTCTGTTATTGGGTTCTGTATTGGGTCTGGTCCGTATCGGTTTTCTGTACTAGACTATTAGACTAGTCAACTATTACTATTTACCAGTTGCTCTTCAGCTGCAGCAAGGCTTGAAGATAAGTGGCGGTATATCTTGCAGTGTCGAGAAACAATGCTGGACTGTATGGCGTTAACAAGGGCCCTATAATAGCCTGCTATAGTTGACCAAGGGACGGCCTAGCTAAGAAAGTACAGCGGGGTGGCGCCTGTAATAAGGGTAGGGGTGTTGGCGGGGCTTACCAAGTACAGTATAACTTTATCTATGAATATGTATATTGGATAGATTGAGATGAAAAGATAGAAGGACAAAGATGCAGATTCAGAAAAAGAAAAAGAACGAAAACAACATATGAGTAGAGCAGACCTAGGACATCTATGACCTTCATAAATAAAAAGAATGTAGCTAGTCACATAAATATGTATGTATGTATGTATACAGACACACATATGCAATCACAACACAGAGACACAGATAGCATGGACCGCTCACTGCGCATGACGTTTAGGCTTTCTTGATCTCTACGTACAATACACGTACTACTCATTTTATTTCCATGCTATTCCATGCTATGCTATGCTTTAAACCTCTAACACTCGCCTCCAACCTACTATCATATACAGGCTGTATATACAAACAAGACGCCAACACTTTGTCTTCGATCCAGTTATGCATAGTCTGTCTAGTCTAAAGATGAGTCGATTCTTCAGCCCTCTGAAACTCCCATTCTTAGCTAGCCAAACTCCCCTTGTTCTCCTTCTCCCTTCTTTTTTTTCTACCTGCAGCAACAACACAACACACCAGCGCAAACAGAGCAGTGCAGCGCAATGTGGGGGCGCCCACAGCCAACCACTTCTACTCCTTGTCTTGCTCCTTGTCCTGCTCCTTTTGCATGGAATTACGTGGTCACTACCTCAGCCAGTCGACAAAGAATTGCAGTGCAGAACTTGTATATGATGTGGATGTAGCGAAAGCGACTAACCAGGAAGCTAGCGTAAGCGTTGTGTCTAGCCTTTGTTGTCGTTGGACATTGTTGTTGCACCTTTTATCATAGTACAGAATACAGATACAAACTTACGTATGTATGTATGTATTTAATTGTAGTACTATATAGCTGTAGTGCTGTATTCTCGTTATCCTCAAAATCCCCTTCTCCTTCTCCTTCTCCTTCGGATAGTACACCTGCAGGCGCCTCGCCTCCTTTCCGGTGCCCTACCCTGCTATGGCTAGATGGGCTTTTGTGCTTACATAGTAGGAATCTAACATCGGGCATGAATCACATGGAAGAAAAAGCTATTCTAAGTACATGATGACATACATAATTACTATCACAGCTTAAGCCCAGGGTTACGCAACTATAGACCCTTGTATCAGAAGAAGAATTGGTTAAAAACTTTGTAGTACAAAAAAAGCAAAACTAGTAACAACCCATTTCTTGTTCAGCCTACTTCTCTATCGAATTCAATATTGCTACTATAGAGTCTTTATAGTGGGGTTGCCTTGTTTTTGTTTTGCCTTTAGTAGGCTACAGGATTTTTGCCATGTTATCGAATCAGAGCTTGTATCTTAGGTTGTTATTACTATACCGATACGTTTTCTAAGGTTCCTGGAGTTAGCTGACATCAATTGGGTCTCATTCTATCCATCTCAGCTCAGCCCAATGAAACCTTGGCTTTTGATATAAATAACCGACGCACCACGATCCCGATGGTTGCTTCTCTCTTGTTCTTCTTCTTCATTCATCTGTCTATCGATTCTGCTCTCATCAGACCTCGAAAAGTTGTGTGGGGAGGTGGCACGACAGACAAAGATTTGGAATAGATTTAACTTCTGGATTCTAGTATATTTCCATCGGTTTCACGGTAACCTTGTGCCGCTTTGTTGCTCAGTCTTATCCGGTATCACCCAGTATTACCTGCTTGTGCCGTCATAGTCACGTGACCAGAAACGGCACACACCTCTACGCCATCATAGATTACTCTTTTGGCACCGGGCTTCGATAGCCATAGCCAAAAGCCAATTTTCCCGAGCTTAAGCAAGGATCGTGAACCTTGATAGGTCATACCTGAACTTCAACAGCAGGACTGTAGGCTCTGCCTGCTCGAGCCATCATGTCGGTCATCACAGAGTAAGTGTAAGTCCCAATATATGCCGTGATAGCATCTAACATCGTACTCACTAGTCGTGTGCGTCAAATTGATGCCCAACTGGACCGGATCCCGTTCGACGTTACAGCGCCTGCATCTAGTAATGTCCAAACAACCAGTGGAAAACCTGCCGAAGTCAGTATCGCACTGGAGTCTCCTCGTGTCAGCGAGCTTGTCCAGATCACCAAGGACCTGTCAACTACTTCCTCGGCATCTTTCCAGCTACCCGCCTGGAGAATCGAGCAGTTGCTAGAGCAGTCTTCTCTGCACAAAAGCTCCGGCGATGTTAGCGCTACAGATGCCAAGAACCCTTACGAGTCAGAGATCGAATGGCGTTTAGTCGGAAAAGCGGCTATCCAGACCTTTGGTGTCGTCATGGAGACTCTTCTTGAAGAGAACATTAATCTTGAAGAAGACCTGTGGTACTGGAACGAGGTTCTGAGCTCGTATAGATTTAGCACCATCTATACCATCCAGACATCTCCATTCAGATTATGGGCACTGTCTCGGGAAATTTATGCCGAGTCCAAGTTAAGGTTCCAGAGCCTCAAGGCTGAGGGTTTTGATAATACCTTAGGCCAATCCCGTGAGGCCATCAATGTCGGATGGAACCGTTTCTATGGCATCGTCAAGGACACGATCCGAGATCGATCTCTCCATGATATGCGCGGAAAGATCATGACTCCATTTGCGCTCTGCCAGGCTGAGGCTCAGGCAAAACGTAAACAACTCAAAAAGATGCGCCAGATGACTGCCAGCGGTCTAGGTGTTCTGATGGACGAAGGCCTTGTTTTCGGAGTATCAGATGACCGAGCTAGCACATCCTCCGACGACGGAAATATCGATTGGAAGAGCCCGGTTGAGCGTAGCGTAGCCCTCATTGATATGGTGCTTACCAATGTTCTATCACTAGACACCCATGTGTCTGAATTTGAAGAAAAGGTGTTCTCCGGTGTCCAAGAAGACCCCTCACTATCGTTCCATGCCGACGGGGTAGATGACTCTGCTAGCCCCTCAGTCCTCACCAAGCGTCTCTTGACAATTCTGCGCCAAGGCTCCCAGGCCACAAAGCACTCACGCAGTCTCTTGTGCGTCAGAATGGTAAGCCCGGTGTTATCGTTCGCTGGTGGCTTCCAGCTGGCATTGCGCTCCTTTCTTCGGGCGCCATCCTACGGGTGCTTACCAATCGCCGTGCCGAGTTGATCACCTGGGTCCAGGATCTGGGGAGCACATTCCGCGATTTCTACATCAACTGGGTTGTTGAGCCAATCACCAAACTAGTGCGCACAATCCGCCACGACGAGAAGAGCGAGTTTGCTATCATGAGTCGCGATAGTCTCAAGGCCGACCTGGAAAGTCTCGAGCGTATGGTTGTCGACTTTGCTACAGATCGGCCACAGTTTGCCAGCAGCGCTACCGAGCCTTCTGCTTCGGTACTGAGCGCGCGCAGATTGCGGATATCCAGGCCAAGGTTAGCGAGGGTGACGTCACGCCGGTGCTGCGTGCCTATGAGCAGAACATTCGCCATCCCTTTACGGGTACGGTACGTGGTGATCTTGTACGCGCGCTACTCATCCAGATCCAACAGACCAAGGTTGATCTCAAGGTAGCAATCAGCGGCATCGATTCGCTCCTCAAGAGTCAGGAGCTTGTCTTTGGATTCCTAGGTCTTACACCCGGTATTTTAGTCACGGTAGCTGTGGTACAGTACTTCAATGGCCTCTTTTCTAGCGGTGGAAAGCAGATTGGTAATTCGCGTAAGGGTGTCATGATTCTACGCAACATCGACCGCATCCTCGCTGAGGCACAGCCCGCCGAGGGCGATGTGCTGTCGTATAAAGAACATGGCTTGTTGCTGTGCGAAATTCATGTGCTTCGGAACTTAGTTGATCGGACTGGCCTGCTGCCCCGCGGCGAGATCTCGGAGTGTTTCCTCCAGGATATCGAGTCCTTAGCTAACGGCAAACTTGCCGTCCAGAAAGCAGCTCTAGAGCGCATTCGCTGGACATACAGCCGATGGATTAGATCCTAGGCGGCAGAGTAGAGGTTTTGGATGCAGATCCATTGTACTAGGGGATTTGTGTTGGTTTAAGAGTTGTAACCTTTGTCAAGGTTTCTGTATAGCAAATATTGTAAGTTTAGCGAAGGAAGATAGGACTACGGTGTTCCCTGGTAATTTGACTGCTTCGAATTGCTAGTCATACCTAGAAGCATAGCATTAACATTTAACACTTTCCTATTGAAATGTCCTATCATAACAAAACACGTGGAGTCATGGCATGGCATAGAAAAGTAAAGCTCAAAAATACAATTGTGACAAAAAGCGACTATAATCATAGATTTAGCTTGCAAGGTGGCGAAAACAAAGTATAAACACAAAGGTTGGGGGCAAAAAGGACAGCACAACAAGACTCAAGCACCCAATGGAGATAATTCGAGTACAAGCCGAATCCTATTAAAGTACATGTCTAGCTGTCTTTTTAGAAGAAACTGTGACGTCGAAACACCAAAGGCTGTGTCCAGTGAGAACATGATATAGTTTTACCGATAGTGAATATGCATCTATGTGGATAGTTGTGTTGATTAATTTACAGAACTGTAGCAATGATATCTTACTGTTTGGAGAGATACTGCTTTTCCATATAATTACAAGTAGGTTGAATTCAAGACCCTTGTCTTAGGATGAAGAGTCAGCCTTAATGAACTAATAAAAATCAAATACGAAGGTGAAGTCTTTATTTAGTTGCAGCAGTTGCCAGTTGCCCTGTTGTAGCCAGTGAAGTTTTAGTGGGGAAAAGAACTGAGCCTCTCTGTGCATATAGAAAAGGGAAGGAAGCAGTTGCTCCTTTTGTCCCTTCCTTGAATACGACCCCTCTCGTGGCTTATTGTTTATTCCTAAGTTGTACTTTAGAACCTTCATTCGCTTCTTCGACTTTTAATACTTTGTGGTTATCAATAAATATAACGACGTACACACAAAGATGTCTAACGGACTATTTTCCGCCGATTTGATCTCTCCGGAGGTTGCTTCGCAACTACCCGAGGGCTATATTGCCCGTCCCCTGCGACAGGCCGATTTTGCTACTGGCTTCCTTGACTGCTTACGTGTTCTGACCACAGTTGGCGATATCTCAGAGGAGGCTTTCCAGCAGCGCTTCGAATGGATGGCCACACAAGATGGCTACTATGTTTTGGTCATCGAGGACACTGCTACCAGCAAGGTTGTCGGTACCGGAGCTTTGATTGTCGAGCGCAAGTTGTATGTATTCTGCCGTCATGGGCCCCCCGAACCTTGAAGGCAATACTGTATTAATCAAACTGACCTTATAGTATTCACAACCTGGGCCTGGTTGGCCACATTGAGGATATTGCAGTCGCCAAAGACCAGCAGGGAAAGAAGCTGGGTCTTCGCATTATCCAGGCGCTCGACTTTGTTGCGGCAAAGGTTGGCTGCTACAAGAGCATTCTAGATTGCAGTGAAGCCAATGAGGGCTTCTATGTCAAGTGTGGCTTCCGTAGAGCTGGTCTTGAGATGGCACACTACTACGAGAACAAGTCTTAGACAAACTAAGCTGTTATGACTACATAAAGTCATTGTTGATATTGCTTCTTACATACGACTCCAATAATTTGGACCTATTTACGATTTATAGAAAAATAACTAACCTACAAATTTTGACAACATAATAATATCCCCTTGGTGCTTAATTGACATGTCACAATGATTGTAAACTCATCTTGATGCCTAATCGGTATACCTTTGTCGCCTGATTGACATAATAGTCTGAATCTTGTTAACACTCGATATATATAGTTACGTATTTACGATTGGAAATTATGGTCAATTAGCACTTGGTATATATATCTGTACGCCTGCAACTTTTACTTTATCAAGTAGCTAATTCACATATTGATTTGGATATATTTAATGTCATCGTGATTCATAGACCAGATCCCCCCAAAAAATAATAGCCATATACATACAATGTTGAACAAGTATACATATATTATACAACTATTATATTGCTACTATTCTCTACATGACAAGTCACTTTCTACTTTTCAAACATTTTTCCTCTTTCTATATCTTCTAACTAAAAGGCTTGGTATGGAGCCACCGACCGATTAAAAAACTAGTCACGTATAGTTGAGCCATCGTATGTTGATTATAAGAATAGATATATCATCCAGAAATCCTCCTGAATGTTATGTCTAAACACACTTTAATATCATAGCAACATTCACAAATGGTTGTAAGTACCTAACACGGCAGAGAAGCTTCTTGAGTCAAGAACGAACACTCAAGAGTTGAAGGCTCCTCATCGAAATTTGTAGCCTTTCTTCATAACTATCAAATAACGCTCTTACAACTATCATGCTCTTAATGACCAAGCCTTGAAATATGAAGAGCCGAGCCGGAGTACAGCAAGTGGGTCCCTGCCTAAGTTACCAAACAATCATATCCACATCTTTCTAGACCTTGGTTTGACGTATAAAGCATCCATCAATACAGTTCACAGAGATTTATTCCTCTTTTAGTCATCAACAATTGTTTCCCGGTTTGAGAGTAACTCCTGCTACCCGAGCTCGAATATTTTAGTATTGTTATTCAAGAAAAAGATCCTAACTCTTTTTTCTAGAGTCTCTATCAGGATGTCGTTTGAGATGGCTATCAATATTCATCTATATACATAAAGAGTATTACGAGTCAGTCAAAGCTTTCAATGAAGTTTAAGAAGTCATAGTCAACTCCAACTCACAATGTGCCAAAGAGATTCAGTAGTATAAAGAGTGTATCAGATAACATCAGAAGATATCCAATTCCGGGCTTCACCAGAGCCTTGGATTTTATTCAAACCTTGAGATAGGCATAAAATATCGATCTTTTGATTTCAGAGGCTGGTCTGACCAACAACAACCTAGTACAACCCTAACAACTCTATCGACACCTTGACTTTGTCCACCCTATTATATCAATATAATTGGTACGGATATCTTCAAGCACCCCTCGAGGCTCTAATTATCCTTATGGGTTAAATGCCACTTTGAATACATCTGATTCCATTAAACCAGAGAATTTACTTTTTATTGTGGAGTACAAGGTAGTTCATGTGTACGCTCTTGTTTAGCTTTCTATTTCAGATTTATTTATCTTCTACAGCAGTATCATAGAGCATAAACATACTCCATTAGATGAATCTGAAGAGTAGAAACAAACTTGTCATATGCTTTGTTCTACTGCTTGTGTAATGGCATATGTTTATCATTATATGGTTCTCAGGGGCTTATTCAGATGTCACTAAAGTAGGTATGAGTGATGGTATTGATAATGGTACAGAGATAATAGTGATTTGACTATTAGGCTTCAAATGCATACCACTTCCCATCCCATATTAGGTTGTTGTATGGTTTGGGGTTTGGCCAAGCCTGTATAAACTACTAACTCTGCCAAAGTAGATAAAAGTAGATACAAGTAATCTCAAGGCCATCAATACGCTTCGAGTCACTCTCAAATTTTACGTACTTTAGACCTAAATGAATAATAGTCTTGATAATGGATATGAAAATCCAATCAACATAGCGATGCAGTATTCTTAGCCAAACTCAATGTGTATCCGTTTGGGTGGAAATATCTTTCAAGCCTTTATCTACATAAGGAAGTCAATGATCATTGAGTTTGATAGGGATTTTATATTCATAGACCTTAAGCCATTATACATATTAGGGAGAATGGGACTATTTAAAGATGCTGATACTGGATCTGAATAAAGGTTAAGTTGGTGTGATTGAGTGCTTAACATACATATGTACATACATGTACGTAGTTGTTATCTCCCATTGAGTTTTTTTGTTTCTGATATAACCATTTGCTTCAGATTCTTCTTCTAAGTTGGTTCATGAGCCAGTTTTGTTTTAATTTATTTTATTTAAATATATGTACATATGCTTAGTATAACAGAAGTATTTAATTGTAATTGAAACCTATACTTTTATTTTTCACTTGACCTTAGACTGAAGCAAGACGCCACTTTTGATGCTTTCATGCAACCTTGATTTTTTTCCTGAAAATCGGCACTTTAGTGCGGTAAACATAGAGATTGGCTTGTAAATATGTTGATTTAGTATCATCGATTGTAATGATTAAATTTTATTACGAGCATGTTTTAGTGAATCTGAAAGATGTCAAGTATACAGTTTTTTTTTTTTTTAAATCATTTTGCACTGTCAAGTAGTTACTTTGTATGCTATCATTAACTTTTTGTTAGTTATGTATACATATTGGCGGTATTTCTAGTGTCAAGTATCGAAATTCACGTGATGGAGAATCACAAGCTAAAAAGGGACCAAAAAAAAATAACAAGAAGTGAAAAAGATAAACAAGCGCCCCTGAGCCAATCGCACATCGCCGTCGCCCTCCGTCAATTTAGCCCTCCAAAAGCTTCAACACGAATGCGAGAAAAAGGCCAAGCGTGACACGCCATAGCAACAACTGTCAGCACTTTATCCGGTTGTAGGTGTAGGCCTTACCGTTATTTGGTGTGGCGCTATCCGCTTTTTCTTTCTTATTTTGCTTGTATCAACTTCTACAGAGCCGCATCGACGCCACACGCAAAGATAATCTAGAGGGAGTGTGGGGCGTTTTGGCTGTTGGAATACTAAGAATCCCGAATACGCAGCCAATCAAATTGGGAGTGGGTTAATTTGCGAGACAGCTTTCCTTCTTTTTTCGCTTCTTTATCTTCTAAGCCATTCAACCCACGTCTCAGAAGACGAATCCTTTCTATGCTTTGCTGTAGCATAATTGTACTATGTGTTGTATGTACGTACATACATATGTACATATACATCAGACATGAATGGTTGCAATCGTAATCGTAGTTTGGTCCCTGAATTACATGTACAAGGGCGATCAATGTTGAACAATGCCTGCCGTCTGGCATGACCAGAAAGATTAGGTTCGAAGACAAACCGAATAAGAACTTGCTGGACCGTTTCTATGCATCGGAAGGCGCACGGAAAAGCTCTAAGAAGTGGGCTGATGAGCCAATGGCGAGTGTCTAGGTGGGTCTCGGAAGCCGGATCGCCAGCACTGCTCGATGGGATGATTTCTCGTCCAATTCTGGCGCCATTTAGTGCCCATGCTAGGCAATTTGATTCTACAATATTGTTGAATTACTAGCCAACATGCTCCGTCATGTAGATGTTGTGTTGCTAAAGTTGCTGGGGTGCAGTGATGGCACTTGTATTGAGTACATGCCGGTACTTTAGCTTTGTAGTATAGTGTCTGTTTTGGCTATGTATTTAGTTTGTCGTAGTTGCCGTTTTGTTCTAATTAGCAGTGGGCTCACAACTTGTGGACAGGCCCGCTTGAAAACTCCTTTTTTATTCCTAAGAGTTTAGTTTGTAGTTGTTACCTTGCTCCTATGTGTTCCTTCCTGCGCCTGGCAGGGGAAGAGTGCCAGTCCAAGCAACTACTTAGCAATGTTCTTGGTTGCAGCACCAGGCAATTGCTGAGCCGGTGCAATCTCCAGAAAATGCTGAGAAAACGCCAGGCAAATCATAACAAGAAGACAAGTACTTAATCTTTTTCTTCCCTCCTTTTTCTTCTTCTTCTTTTTTTCTGTCTACTGTTTGCTTCTCATCTCTCGTTTGCTATTCAATAGAGGATCGCCTTCTTGGTTCTTTGATTTCTTCTTCTTGTCTTCTTTTTTTCTCTTCACCCTGTTTATTATTTTTTAATTCAATCGCCCACCATGTCTATGCTCGCGTACGTCTTATCTCGAGGCTTCTCAGAGGCTTCCCATCACCAAATTTACTTCAAGCCATATTCATAAAAAATTGCTAACATTGGCTTCTGTAATTACAGTAACGCGACGTCATTCGCGTTGAATCAAACGCAGAATTATATGACCATTGTAGAGGAGGTCGCCAAATACAATGTTCAGCTCAGTTATATTGAGCGTCTCTGGGCCGTATGTCCTTCACTCCAACCAATCCGATATCGCGATAACACTGTTTCGCGCCTCACTTCGCACCGTTAATCAATGCGCTTCTAACACAATTCTTTCCGTTTATAGGCTTGGTACCTGTGGATCGGCAACGATACTCTGGCCACCGGCATCATGAGCTTCACCATGCACGAGATCTTCTACTTCGGCCGCAGTCTGCCATGGATCATCATCGGCTCTATCCGTTACTTTGACAAGTACAAGCTTCAGCCCGTACGTTCAAATCCAATGTGAACAAACAAACACTGTGTATGCGCCAATATGTCTAACCAACCATTACCTATAGACCAAGATCCCCACCTGGAAAGAGCAGCTGAACTGCGCCGCTCTTGTCCTCGCTTCCCACTTCACTGTCGAACTTCCCCAGATCTGGTTCTTCCACCCTATCGCCACCTTCTGCGGCATGGACTACGGTGTTCCCTTCCCCCCGTGGTGGAAGATTGCTTACCAGGTCTGCATATTCTTCGTCATGGAGGACTTCTGGCACTATGTTCTGCACCGCACTCTGCACTACGGCCCTCTATACAAGGCTATTCACAAGCTGCACCACTACTACTCGGCCCCCTTCGGTCTGGCTGCTGAATACGCTTCGCCTATCGAGGTCATGCTTCTGGGTGTCGGTACCGTCGGCTCTCCCGCTCTGTGGGTTTACCTGACCAAAGATCTGCACCTGTTCACCATGTACGTCTGGATTGTTGGCCGTCTGTTCCAAGCTGTCGACTCTCACTCTGGCTACGATTTCCCCTGGTCTCTGCGCCACTTCCTGCCCTTCTGGGCCGGTGCTGAGCACCACGATGTTCACCACGAGAAGTTCATTGGCAACTACGCTTCTTCTTTCCGCTGGTGGGACAAGCTTCTCGATACCGAGGCTTCCCACGAGGCTCGCAAAGCCCGCCGCGACAAGAAGCTCTCCAAGCTCAAGAAGGCTCAGTAAATGCGCTGTTCGCCTGTCCAGGCTACTCTATTCACTACCTCGGTTATAAACCCGAGTAGTAGGATAAGTACTTTGTCTTATTGCGATTTTTTTTTGTCAATCGGAAATGACGCTTGTCAAGAGTATGTCTCTTTTAGTGTTTGCTTGTACATATACTTGGGGGGTTGTATCGTCATTCTCATACTTTCAAGTGGGCGTTATTTTTGCGTCTTTAGAGTAAACGAAGAAGAGAATTGGGGAGGAATTGTGCATAAAGTAAAAAATGCTCAATATGCGTCATGACTTGATCTTTACAACATCACACCCACAACTAAACTTTTACACATTATTATTTCGCCCTTAACCACTATTTACACAATAATTTTTAGGACCGGCGTTTGTCATCTTTTTACAGATTCAAAGATTTGATGTTATATGCTTTAATTAGATGCGATGCTTTCGACGAGCAGGCAGCTAGCTATCCGGGCGAAAGAAGGACTTATACGGGACTTTCATAACAACATCTTACACATTTTTATAATAATACTTGTCTTTTTTTCTTCATATATTACTAAAATTTGCATAATGTTTCTGAGTGATGATACGAAACTGGGGTTTTCCCTTTTATATTGTAGTCAATGAGTGTAAATTGTTCGAGATTTGCTACACATCATGCTCATGGTTTCTATTTTGATGTATAAAACCGAGTATGAAAGCAACGAAATTGGCATTATACCAATATCGATATATTATAAGATACACCTTAATTAACTAACTAACTGTAAGAGGATTTCATTCCATTTCTTCGGCTTTTTTATTTATTTCTTCTTTGGCGTACAACAGTCAGTTCCAGCTTTATCAGCCGCAGTTCCAGCCAAGGTCTTAAGAGAGCACGAAACGGACTCTTCAGGTGGCAATTCACCAAAATCCGCGGCGATCGAGTCGCATATCTGAGCTAGATCGATATCGAGGGCGGTCAAGCCACGCGGATTATGTGTGGTCCAGCGGATGAATGTGGTGTTATAGACCTATAGAAAATGTGAATATGTGTATGTACATATAAGAGATGACTTGGAGAGACGAGATGAGGTTTGAACTTACGTTTGACCATTCCGGATGATGGTTTTTAAGCTCGCATTGTAGCGAAACAGCAGTCATGAAATCCTAATTTTAGCACATAACACACCAAAGTTAGCATTTCATACAGAAAAAAAAATCAAGTTTTCTTATATATATTTACCCAAGTCTTTGCAAATGTCTTAAACTTAAACGACCGTTCTAGCCCTTCCCCGCCATCTGCCAAAGACCAACGCCCGTTACCTAAACCCTCTGTTGACTCATCTTTAGCAAGAAGCAGAGAAGCCAGTCTAGGCTGCAGAGATGCTATGTCTTGGCCAGGAGCAAAAGTAGCTTTGGAAGCCATGTTTTGTTTGCGGTAGATAGCAGAAGCGGAAAAAAAGAGACGCTGGTAGGTTGTGAGTATGCCGTAGTTCTTGTGGGTGTTAAGGGATCTGATGCTTTGGAAGGTGGTGCGGAAAACAGTAAAGTGCATATTTTATTTCAAGTTGAAGATTCTCTTTTTTTGGTGTATAGAAGGAGGAGATGACAAAAGTTGTGTCTATGGAAACATTAGGAAGCTACAAGGCCGAAAGATATGCATCAAATACTAGCAACTCCTTATATATCAAGATAATAAAACCGCCATGGTGGAAGATGGTAAGAAAAAGTGGGCTGTCCGTTACGGTAAAGTCATTGATTGGTTCGAAATTCAGAGATGATTTTCACCATGTCCACACAAACAGATATTCACGATTTTCAAGGTAGAGAATTAGTGAAGACATAGAAAGACCGACTTCATGAGGTCGAGATTAATGATTATTCAATCGTGATTCTATATAGTTTTATGTATATGCTCTATGTGACACTAGAAGAAAAAAAGGAGACGTTGTGTGTTCGGCGATATGAGATGATACAATGGTAGTAACAGTAATGCGTAAATATGCTTTTCGTTAGTCTTCATCAACCCTTAACTGGTAGTAGGAATCAGAAACATAGATTCATGTAGTGTCCGCGTCGTCTTACTAGATGGCATCAAAACTTGTGGTTGTTGTTGATTCTGTAAAGAACCATTCGTACGAACGCCGTAACTTCGTGATGATGCCACGGCAGTTGCTAGTGTCTGTGCTGTCGCCGTTGCATCGCGTGCTTCTGCCATCTTCAGAATATCTCCATCCATCTTATCCCACCTAGCAACCAAGTGATTCATGACTTCAACCAAATCTAAGGCGGAGAATGAGCCGATATTTGCGGTTTCCGCCATCGGATACACATCAAGATGCGGTTCCATCTCCACATCATTGGCCAGATCTTCCATCTCTTGTTCTTCGTACAGGACGTCGGTCTCATCGAGGCTCAAACCCGAATCGGAGATACTAGAAGCTTGACGATGCATACGCCCACGATCTAAAGCAGCGCCCACGATCTGCAGACCTTGAACATGCTGTAGACGAGTTTTATCCCAGAGAGCCGACTCCGTAGCCACCGTGATTCGCCTCTCGGCCCTCATTAACGCCTGCTTGACGATGTCGTCAGCATTGAGCGGCGATTTGTCTAGGAGTTTCACGAATATATCCAAGATGTTGTATTGGCGCAACGCAGACAAGGCAAACACAAGGTTAGACGCCATGAATGGATGGAAGAACAAGTTGTTGCGGCCATGTTTCTTAATCGAGGCTAGACTTAGTCTCAAGGCGCCGATATAATCACGCGTGCGTAGGCAGGCGCGTGCCATGCGGTTGTACGCGAGGAAGCCTGGATCACTGCAGAATTCACGCACAGAGCGCAGCAGGTGTTCGACATGCGGATACATGCTATTGTGGCCAAAGTCTCCCACTTCGATGTCCTGTTCCATCCTATCGAACCGCCGGGCAATCATGCGCGATAAGTCCTCCGTGATCTTGTATCGCGCCCGGGATGCCTCACGGAAAACGCCGATGGCGCGAGTTCCAAGTGTCTCATCAGTGATTTTGTCCGCCGCTTGTACGGCTAACATAAGACATGCATTAGATCGCCGGCCTTTGTTCTTGACGTGCCTTTCGAAACACTCTATCACCTCAGCATAGCGGCCGTGTTTGAAGGAGAGCTTCATGTTCGCCATGAGTTGATCGATGGACTTGTAGTGACGGACGGGCTGTACCCTACGGATGACCATCGGTGTGCCGGCTGTGCCGCTTTCTTCCTTAGCAGCTTTCCAGTTTTCCATGTTCAGCATAGAGTATTTAGTCTCATACATAGTTTCAATGTCAACCGCTATCTGAGACCCGGCATCGCCGCAGCTTTGGAGAAACGCCACTGCGACTTTTCCTGTGGCATCTAGGCGCAGAGATCTGCATATAACGTCGCACATGCGGTTGTATCTATTCCGATGAAGATCTCGTAGCGGTTGACTGAGCGTTGACAAGATCTGGCCAGCCAGGGTAAATCTCTCGATTCTTTGCTCGGTGGAGATATACATCATATCACTAATGGCGATAATCTCAGAAACGATGTGGCCAGGGTGATGCTTCAACAGTGAAGCCTTATCTACGCGCTTATCTTGCGCAAATGCTAAAAGAGTCTTGCCAGCAGCCTGTGCATCTCCGCAAGAAAGTAGTACAAGCTGTACAGACAGCGAGAGCTCTAATAAAGCATCGGGGAGAAACTTGAGATTGCGGCCAGCATGATGGGCCTGCCAAAGCGCTTCTTGCAACTTGAGAGACGGACAGTCTATGCTATCTAGTAGAGACGCCAGTCTCTTCAACGCGGCATTGAACGGGTCCTGCTCGGCCTCGATGGCATCTAACAGAGCCTGTAGTCGCTCAGTGCCTGTCTTCGTGTTAACAACCGCAAAAGCGTCCATGAATCGCGTCTTCTTATGCACCGGTGCTCATAGGGCATTATATTCTCGTAGGCTGGTTTTCTGATATCCGGATGGGTCTCCCAATGATTCTGCTTGGTGCTCTTCTTCTTCGAATAAGCATCGTGGTTTCGTTGGCTGCTTAAAAGAGGTCTTTCTCGCTCTGAAGACACGAATTGTGCGTCCCAGCGATCACTGTCTGCCGCGGACGGGATGGGTGTCATAGCCGTAGCTGCCGCATCGAAGCGCCCACGCACCGTAGCGAGACCACCCGAGTGGTAGCAGCGCTGCGAACGTATCAGACGCCCATTTTCGACAATTGTCCAGGCGATATCGGTACGGCGCCGACGCTCCTCGGAAATCAGCGCCAGTGAGCATGATGTGCCAAAGACAATGCCGCGAAGAGCGTGGATGGCAGCCCGTGAAGGGACTGGCCCATTGGAGGGCATTGCAGCATTGGCCGGAAGACGAGGGGGGAGGACGAGGCGGTGGTTGGTTGTTTCTATATCATGCGATGTTCTGGTGGAGCGAGGATCAAGCTGACAATATTAGGACAGGAACTAAAGAAAAAAAAGGTCGAGGCTAGTGCTTTTTCGTTTCGTTTCTTCTCGTTTGCTCGGCGGGGGTGAATCACAAGATCGACTCTATATGGCACCCGATCTTTTAGAGGCCAATGGCTCGGATAGACCCCGTAATATATAAAAGCAAGCGTCGCTTCACGTATTCATGTGACGTCAATGGCCGTTATGCAAGTCGGATCGGATGAGCTTTTTGCTTGTTTGTAGACTTTGGTTGAGGGACGGTTAGAAAGCCACTCATAGTGGAGCCAGAATTTCGACCAGCTGTCGCCAGTCCAGTGACAGCTGTCAAATAATGTGCTGTCCGCTTTCGGAACACTACAAAGTCATTTTAAGATGCCAGTTTTGATATCCTAATCATGAATGTCTGTTGTCGTAAACTAAATACATAAAAAAAAATACGAAAGTAAAATACTCGTCTCGCTTTGCCTGTTGATGCATTCTCAACCAAATTCCAAATTCTAACCCTTTGTAAAAACATTAATCCTGATCACCACCTATACATCCCCTCTCGTCGTTCTATTTTCCTGGATATATATGCGCGCATATCTGACCTTTAGAAACTAACTAGATCTCTAAGGTCAGCTATTGCTGATTTACATGCAAGTCAATAAAGACCGTGACACCATATTATGACCAAAGATACCCAGTCATCCATTTGAGTGTAGATACTACCCACACTAAAACTTTTGGACACATATCAACCTATGTGACCAATTGTTTCGACTAGTTCTATTGCTTGCTGTTACTTCTATCATTGTTGATACAGTATGGCCAGCCATGAGCTTAGTATATGAATATAATGAGCAGATGATTATCTCCCCTCCTGCTTAACTTTATCAGATATATATATAGACATGATAAATCCGATAAACCAGCGGGATAGCATGACTCACCAACTTCGGCCTTGGCTCCAGTCTACTCCAGCAGACGGCGAACCATTCCTTGGCTGTCGCTGTCGCGTAGCACTTTGAACTTTTCTTGGAATGCTTCTCCAAACATCCTGCGCTTCTCGTCTTGGATGTTGATGACTGTTTCTTCAACCGAATTCTTGATAACAAGACGAATGACCTTGGTCGGACGTTTTTGGCCAAGTCGGTGAATACGGTCAATGGCTTGTTCCTCGATAGCCGGTGCCCACCCTAAAGATGTAAAGTTAGAACCATCACTTCACGTATATATGTATAGATCGGATTTGCTGATGAACTTACAGGTATCGGCTAGAATAACGGTGTCAGCAGAAGTCAGTGTAATCCCCACACCTGCTGTGCGTAGGCTGGCAAGCATGACACGGCATTCAGGGACGTTCTGAATACTTTTGATAGAGCGATCTCTATCATCCGGTCCCATTTTGCCATCGAGACGCACAAATGTCACTCCTAACTCGACAAACTCCTTCTGCACAATGTCAAGAAACGATGTCCACTGCGAGAAGATGACAACCTTTGATGCGGGGTCGTTCAGAGTTTCTCTCACAAGACGGTAGAGCGCGATTGTCTTGGAGCTCTGTCTGCTCAGCTCGCTATCTTCTTGCTCTTCCTCTTCTTCGTCAGATATTGGTTTGGAGGTGTAGCTCGATTCTTGTTCCTCTTTAGTAAATACACATCCTATCAGTTCGGATTCCTTATACTGGTATTGACACTTTGGACAAGTAATTTCTCCACTAGCAGAAAGCTCGGTGATGCACGGTTTGCAGTAAGCATGGCAGCATGGACTCAAAACAGGCTCATAACCAGGAGTCAATGCATCCCAACATACTGGACAAATGTCGCGCTTTGCGATAAGTCTACGGATATGATCGGCTGGATTTCTGAGGATGTCTTTGATGTCATCTTCAGAGTTGATCGTGGATTCAAGAAGTGCGTCTTTGAGTGCTTTCCTGATAGACAGAGTCTTGTGATCGCAACTAAAGATAAGAGTTAATATACACAAGTCACGTCCGTGCGGTCGATATAAGTCTACACTTACTACTGTCGTAGGCGAAGAAGTCTTTCCAACACAGTGCTCCAAAGAGCATTCCTGTTGTCTGCGTCGGATTGGGAACGCCCGAAAAAGCGACGAGCAGCCTTTTGAGCATCGCTCCTATAATGGCATGATTAGTATTAGGATTTGATAGTCAATAGAATGTGACGTCAATAACTTACAAAAGAGTGTCGTAATCCTCCCGTTCGCTCTGGTTGAATTCGATTCGTTCAACTAGTTCGGTCTTTGGAGGCAAGCGAAGGTTCACAAAGTCCATGGCTTTCGTACGGCGTAAACAGATATCTGCTACAAAAACTTGAGCTCCAGTTTCTTGTTGCATCATGCATTTGAATGAACTTGAATCTTGGAGGCCGTTTTCCAGCCCGACAAACATCGCAAGAGAGTGTAGATCGCTAGTTTTGTTGACACTATTGGGATGTTTGGGAATACAAATATTAGCAACATGTTACTTTCTAAGAGACCGTGCGATATGATACTTACAGAGGAGTACCTGTGACGACCCAGCGGCGTTCAGCTATTAATTCACGAGCTGCACGTGATGACTTTGTGGAAGCATTGCGGATATTGTGGCCCTCGTCCAAAATGACTCGATGCCAATTGATAAGTTTTAACGCCTGTTGTTGCAGCTCAGAAGCCAACTTGTGATATGTGGTGATCACAACGTCGTATTTCTTAATGTCAGCAGAGCTCAGCTTGCTCGCCTTGGGACCATGGAAAATGAGAGTTTTGACATGCTGGTCATCATGAATGTGTTGCTTGAACTGTTGCTCCCAGTTAGACATGACACTTAGCGGGCAGATGATTAAGGTAGGTCCAGCTCCTTTATCAGACATGACCAACGCGATCATCTGAAGGGTTTTCCCCAGACCCATATCATCGGCCAGTATTCCACCGCGGTAGAGGATTGGTTCTTGATCAGTCATGGTTTTTTTGGTGACTACGTTGAAAAACACTTTTGGGCGTGTCTGTTTCCAAAGCTGGATGACTTCCTGGGAGTTTGCAGTCGGGAGTTTGGGGTCTTCCTTTTTCTGCATCCAAGCGAGGGCCTACCATGGGAAATCAGCACTGGATATCCAGAGTATCATATCTACATGCATGTGGCATGTAATGCATATGCATGGCTTGAATTGGATGTACTGGTACTCACCTGAAGTTGGTGCGGAAGCATTTTTGTCTTCACGGCAGACGGTTGCTCTGAAAAGGGCATGTTTTGGAGCGACTCTTCTAAAGCACGTTTTCTAATCTTTTCTGCCGCTTGTCGGTGCTCCGCTTCCTGTTCATCTATCAAATCCACTACCTCAGCATAAGGTTTTAACACCATCTGTTTTCCCATGTAGTCTGGCCATGGCTGTAGCGGATTTCGTGACCGCATTATTGGGGCAGCTTGATATCCCGAGGGCTCTGATATTGGTTGGAAGAGTGGAGAATCAATACCAGGTAGTGGATCGAGCATATAGTTGCGAGGAAAGGAAGGAAGACTATCGTCATATGGCGGTAGTTCTGTGAAGTCATCATCCGGCACAAAGTGGGGGTCATCACTAGTACCAGAGGTATACCCACGAGCTACTTGAAGGTCACGGCTATTTATGGGCATATCGCTAACACTACCTAACGGTACATTGAGAGTGTGCATGGCGTAGTCAATATAGCCTGTGAATTGTTCGAGGTTCGTAATGTCATGCACAGTCTTCGGGTACACAGGATGCGGCAGAGTGAACTGCTGTTCTTGTTTCTTTGGCGGCTTGCGGGGCCGATCCGGCAATGTAGTTGGCCTGATATCTGCCAAAGCGTCCCCGTTCAGATGAAGATTCAGGGCAGAAGTGAATCCTCGGCCATTGAATTTCGACCAATTATTGTCGATTTTAGTGAACGACCCCCCATTGATCATGGTTTGAGGATTACCCGGCTCCAGTAGTTTCGGGGACGGAGAATCTCCGATTTCAATGACGCCAGGGTCCATATTTCGGACAGGCCTAGACGACTCTTCATCGCTACTACTGTCCACCGAAATTGGATCAGAATATACATCACCGATAGTGTACTTGGAACGCTTTGATGATTCTCGACTGTCGATATCCTGTTCGAGGTCATAGCCAAATTCGAGGCTCCGCTTCAGGGACATAGTCGGAGGTGCGCAAGAACGTATCGGCTAGTATTGTTTCTCTGCTTCGTCAACCTATATAAAGTAGCACAGTTTTGACGACTAAGTTGTGAGCTTCAAGAATATGAGCACAGCAGGGTTTTCTTAATTCTGATGATGTAGGTTTGTAATGCAAGGGAGAAAAAAAAGAATGAAAAAAAGTTGTATGTAGGAGGAAAGGTTTGCAAATCTCTTGTGATAAGCAAAAATGCACGCCTAAAGGACTTTCTTGACACGTTCTTCGATGGCAGGTGTTTTCCAGGTAAAATATAACGATGCGAAAGGGTAAAAAAAGGCAAAATCAAAATGCAAGCACAAGAGAAAAGAACGACTAAATTGATGAATAGGAGTCATCAACAAAGAAAAGATACAATGAGGTTTTGAGGCAACTTCCCTCTCGAGAGCAGGCTGTTCGGCTATTGTTCCTGCACCACAATAATAGCACAATTAGGATGATGATTAGCCTGGTTTGAAGAACAAACTATGTTTTTGTACTCGTGCTCTGCCTTCTGGCCCTCAAGGCACAAGTTCAACCCAAAGCAAATCACAGATTGCGATAGAAGATGTGTGAAGCAGTGTGAATACGGATCACAGCACCTCAATGGCTGACAGGCACAGCCAATATTATCGGGGTGAAAAGGAAAAAATGCCGAATCAATAAACCAAAGGCAAATCAAAGGAATTATGGTAGGCAAAATATCGTGCGGAACACGGTTACGTTGAGGCTTATTCAAAGCATCACAGCTGACACCTCATTTTCATGAGTAAAGGCAATAAAAACCGTCGATGAAGACAGCGCGTTCTAAACGCCAGCTCATTAGACAGTCTGCACCAGACAAGGGTCCTTCGTCACCATGTCACGTGTGTGTCACCAATTACATACCTTATCTTCTTCATGAGCTTGCCAACATGGGCAAGGGATAAAGAGGCCCGCTCATGTTCTTCCAGTCTGATTGTACGATAAAACTTTATTTTGTGATAGTTATGCTATTACGAATAAAAAAGCGTTTCTGCGCTTTATTTATTTGACGCTCGAAAAGATACATGTCATAAGTACCTTATCATGAGTACTTTGACTTGCTATAGCTGTATATGTACATGTATATGTACATGTACATATATGTGATTACAACTGACTAACTACGCCAAATTAAACAACCCAAATACAAATGTAAATGTAATATATTTAAACCAAATGCAGATAAATAAATGATAAAATAAGTAAGAAGACAAATGCAGAAAAAACTAATTCACGCCTGCATTGTTCGTCGGATTCGTTAGTGCTGTTGCCGAGAAAAAAAATGGAATGAAGCCATCGAACCCCAGAATTAGGTGCTCCACCTTGCCCAATCATCGTCACTGACAAAATGATGTGATTTCACGTGACCTGAACTATCCCCCTTCAGAGCCCAACAACCTCTTTCAATATGAAAGATTTCTAAACAAACCAAACTATCATTCATTCTTCTCAATGAATTGAAAAGCTCTTCATGGATGCCCCGGGATTGCGTTCTATTATTTCCACATATCCCATAGCCACATGTTCTGACTCCATATATCCACTCTTAGCTTCATCCTCTCTTTTCATCCACCACTTCATCGAGATACTTTATAACCACAACACAACGATATCGAGGTCCTCATGTCCTGAGGAGGAAGATGGATCCGTTTTAGACAGACAGTCAAAACAGAGTTAAAAAAAAACAAGAAGGCACACGATGCTGGCGTTTTCGAACTTTGTCGAGAGAAGAGTGCTTAGTTTTCGAGAACCTGGCCATAGGCAGAGTGGTAGCCGCATTTCGCAATGTGGCTGCTCTTGCCTGTAGTCTGGTCGAAGATGTTGCAACCTTCCTTAGCTACGTTGGGAGGAGTATACACTATGATGTTCTCGTTAGCACGTGTTACCCTCCTGACGCTGACGAACGATGATCTCCCTTGACAGGAAAGCTAACAACTTACAGTGAAGCGACACAGCAAACTCGGTTCCGTTGTTGCAGATACGGTGAACACCGAGCTCGTCGGCCATGTATGCAACGCCATTCGCGTTGTATGTCTTTTCAGACAGAACTTGCATGGGTCCGTCGGTGTTGTTCTCGGGGAAGGCATAGCGAGTCTCGGTCAAGTCTCCAGAGAGAATCTTCATTAGGCAGTGAGCGTTGCCGTGATCGTGGATGGCACTGCCCTTTCCTGGTGACCATACAAGCACGAGCTATGGTAGTAGATATCATGGTTAGCTTCAGTCTTGTCTATGGTGTTATGCAAGCGCATCACGCAATACGATAGTCATGGCACTAATACTATACAGCACTTGTACTATTGTATCAAAGTCTACATATACATATATTATATGGTCGCGGCTTACCAAGTTGCTCTTTCCATTGCCCTCGTCAACCAGGTTACGAGTGTAGCCCTTGCTCTCGTCGCCGATGAAGTACTCTTGCCATTCCCGAACGTCGGAGTCATAGTTCCGCATCAGATCAGTTAAGGCATCGAGATCGACGTCTTCGCAAGTCAAACCGGAAGAAGGACCCAAAGCATCCTTGAGGTCCTGAACTAGCTTTTGGAATTTATTCTCGGTGGGCTTGCTAGTAGCGATGCTAGCGTGCTCGAGAGTGGGAGTGATGACGTTGATGCCCATTATGTCGGTTAGGGGGGGTGACGATGGACTATAGATATATGGTTGTCGTTGTTTGTGTTGTTGTTCTGGACAATGTCTTTGTAACAAAAGTCTTTGTTCTTGCTCTTGATGTTGTTGTGGATGGCAAAGAGACAAATCGAAGTGGTGATCTGATATTACTGTCAACGAAAAAAGATCTCAAGGCCTCGTCTTTATAAAGGGCGGTGACTCTAGTCGCCGATTATCTTTGGTCTATCTGGCGTTCTTTCCGCGGGGCGGGGTCACCTGCGCGTTGTCGTCCAATCGCCAGGCCATATCGTCCAACAGTACTGTACAGGCTGTGCTGGGCTGATACTGTGATTGGGGAAATATGCTCACCCTCTAATCGCATTTCTGCTATTTTTGTTCCTTTTTCCCTTTTTGGGGGGCTGTTGTTTGTTACAGCGGATACTCGTTATCTTTGGGTGTCTTGGCCTGCGTTGATCCTGATTTGGTCGCACGGTGCCGGTTTTCACCGCAGGCTCCGGGGTCGGTGCAGTATCGGGGGTATCGGTCTATCGAGGTTCGGACGTGGCAGCGGCGATTCCGGTTACACGCATAATGCGCCGTATGATTTTTTCAAGGGGCCGGGAGCTAGTTGCTTGTATGCAGTATGTTGGGGCGACATGCACTACATCGAACGCAGTTTTTGATGTGCAGGCTGCGATAAGCAGGGGGGGTGGGTGTGTGATGTTCTCAAAGACAGAATTAAAATGCAAGAAAAGAAACACGGTAAGGCCGTCTGTTATGTGGTTGAGCCTCGCGTATAAGAATTTAAGAGTTGTAGAAGTGATACAGAGAGGGCCAATAGGATCTGTATTTTTTGTACATTTCTGTCCATTTTTAGTACTTCTAAGCGGGTCCAAACAAATATGCACATGACTAGATGTTGTGATAAGCTAACGGATCGCATAAAATCGTCGTTCTTAACTATGACTACATATTATTTTGACTATCACTTCTGCTATGGATAACCCCGGCCTGCTCTCTTTAGGGTATGTATATGTATCTGCACTTGCCCCTGAAGGGTACATAAAAAGAACCACACCAACCCGAAAGTGCAAAATTTGACGTAAACACAAGTAAATGTTCATTATAATCAATAGGGTCTTGTATTCATTAGGGTTGCTAGGACGAATAAGTACTCGCCGTTTGCCTTTCGTCTCGTTTATCGCCACACAAACACAACGATAAACTTTGTTGTTTGGCATGGTCTGAGAACGCCACCAGTTCTACTCTAGTATTTCATCCGTGCATACAAATCCCAATTCAATTATAATACCCATCTCAGCCGTGGGAAAGTCAGCTAGTCAACTGGATATTCAATAGCAAGTAGCAGTAAATGATCCAAGCCAGTAGTCAAAAGCATGAAATAAAGCACAGGCTTTTCTTTTTTTTCTTCTTTAATATGCCGGGGCACAAATTAGAGTCCAAACATGTCTAAATAGCAAGAAAAAAACGTTTACGAAGGAGCAAAGCACAGAATGTGGGAGCCGGCGAGATACGAAAAACCGTTTCCCATGACACAAAATCAGGACACTGACGGATGGCACAAACAATCCGAGAGGAAAAATAATAATACCTAAGACGATAGGGCAGTCCGAAAGTCGTCAGTTGATTGCCGGTTTGGGCAGAAAGTTTGTACAATTTGGGTCTGTGTTGAGGCTAGATATAAGTGCCCCTTTTGATCGTTCTGGTTTTGAGAGGGAGAGAGAAAAGAAAAAAAACAAGGCAAAGACAACAAGGGACAGAGAGAAGAAAGATGTATAGAGACAGCACAAAGCACAAGCACAGAAAAACGGTGCTACTTGAAGGCACAAACAGGAATGGAACACAAAAGAAGCCTTTCGGTCGTTTTATCCGACGACGAAGATCACATAAGGAAGAAGGGAAGCAAAGAAAAAAAGCCAAGCTTCTCCAACCAACAACAGGTTTGTTGTGATTATGAAAGACAAGTACAACGTCGTAGCTAAAGCCAAATCAGGAAAGCCACGATGGGTATCAGCAAGAGAAAACGTGAGTGACAGGCGAAGGGAATATATAAGATAGAATGAGGAGACTACAAAGGCGATGGAGAAAATTAGTATATCTGTATAAGTAAACTACATCTTGTAGATACTCATATATTGTAGAATATCGTTGTGATCTTATAAGTGATTCTTGTGGTTAGAAGAAGCCTTAGTGAGGGACAATCTGACGTGAATTGCCGTCTATATCCCCGACGACCGACATTGTTCCGCCGCTCTTAACTACTCCAAGTGGATTAACAAGTGTAATAGCGCAGTTTTTCCCTTGAAATCGAACCACCATCATATACAATAGTACATATACAATACCAAGAAATGAAGCAATTTCTTTCTAGCTCTCGTGTTTATCTAGAATTTTGTTATTAATTTTGGTTAAAATGCCAGTTTCTCAGATGAGTTTGTTTGTGCTTTTTTTATTTTTTAAGATGCAACACAAGCAACTGACTGAACGTTGAACAGGGTATGAAAAATGAAATTGACGGAAAGAGAAGAACAAGGAGAGAAGAAAAAAAAGAACACAGACGGCTTAGCGAAGACTTTTGCAGTGTGTGAGAAGATGTCGATCCCGGGGATCCTAAACAGCATGTTTCACTATCACCTCAACTTGTCTTCAGAACTCAAGAGAAATATGAGAAACTTGGCCCTAACTCAACTTGAAAAAATGAATGCCTATTCAAAGGGGGAGGAGCAGCAAAATGAGAGAAAAAAAAGTGGTTGCCGAGCCGTCTCATCTCAGTGTGAGAAATGAAGAGTTTCTCTTGTCTTTAAGTAAGCACCAAGCAATTCTTTTAGGTTTGACTTTTGGGTTGGTGAGGCTTAGTTGATCATGATCATGAATTTTTAGTGTTTGACTTTTTATTTTTGCCGTGCGGCTCTTCGGCAACTTTTTTATCTTCTATTCTTTTTCCCCCTCCCTTTGTTCTTATTTTTGCCATCTGACCATCAATGTATCATTGCTTGCTACGCAATTCACGTATTATTACAAGAGAAGATTTTCCAGCCGGGAATATTTCGTTGTTTACAGACATTTACAGATCTGGATGTAGGTCTTCCAATTACTTCTTTGAGTATTGGTGCATGCATGTAACGTACGTTATTGAGGCTGATTTTGATTATCCTTTGATTTGGCTGACCATGAACAGATCGCTGGATGTCACGCTGCAGCCCAAAGAAGGAAATGAAGCACCAGAAAGCATGTCGTAATTTTGTCTTATTGGTGGAGGGAATTGACATTGTTGGACCATGATGGATGTTTAGATGTAGATGGTGATATGATAAAATTTGGCTGATGGATGGAACCGGGTTGTCTATGACTGTTGGCCTAGAATGCCACACCTCAGCTTGTCTGTTTTTTCCGTCGGCGGTTCTCGCCGTTCAGAGAATGAGCAATAGAAGAAGAGAGAAAGAAGATGATGACTGACATAAATACACTTGAGAATCTTATCCGACCTGAAGCATTGGCAAGTAAGTCGTGTCTTCTCATTCTTCATATATCGTTCTTTGAAACGCGAGTAGGCTGAACTCGACGGTCTCGGCGGATGGAGAAGGCCGCCTGCTGTTTTCTTTCTCTTCTAATTATTGGCCTTTTCTTTCTTCTGCTCGCGTGTTCACTGAAAGAAAGCTGGCATCCTACAATCAACTAGTTCCAACTACACAGCCAGAGCAGAAGAAATGTAGGCTAAGACTAGGCAAGGGGAAGAAGAATGTTCGAGCTAGAGCCAGTAGTGGCTAGACGAAGCAAAAAAGCAGGCAAGCTTCCCTCTTATTATGTACAACTAGATCATGAGGAACGGGCTTCTCCTCATCTTGGAGGTTTCTTAGACCTGTCTTTTCTTTCTCAACGAAGACGAATCCCTCCGGATAGAAGGGGGAAAATAAAGAAATAAAATGTAAATATATGTGTATAGTATACTAATAACTAATGGCTTTTGAGGCCTGGTTTCGAAACTGGATCGGGACTTGTGATAGAATAGAGAATAGCACCGGAGCATGGACCACCAAAGACCCAGAAAGCCCAGTGACGATCGAACGAAGCCAGCGTGAAGATGGAACAAATAAGAAGGATATTAAAATGTTCGTCTAGTCTTCTTTTTTTTCCTGCTCGTCTCTCCTTCTAATTCTTCTGTTAGTCATCTATTGAACATCATCGTCAGATTGTATATTTTATTTTTTACTGCATCTGCATCTGCTTATATAGTCTCCGTCTTTTCCCTGCTTTTCTTCTGAACCGGCCAAAGCTCGCCATTTCTCGGTTCTGCCAACTAAAAGTCCAGCACGTTACAGCGCTATTAGAGCCTATAGACACATAATTCACAGCGCCTGCCAGTACCGCTTTCAGAGTACAATTTTTACAGCAACTATTTTGGCTTTGAGCGTCTTGCTCGGAGTCTCTCGGCGTTTTCCATCGAACTTCGACTAGTATCTTTTTTTTCTTTTTGGCCGCTGTTATTACAGGCGCCGATTTCCGATCTTTAGGCCTCGAAGCTCTCTGAAAGAGCTCTGTGGATGCTCCCGCTGTCTTGTTCTCATGGCATCATAAGAAGATCACGATCGCCTATTTCCTTCTCTGTCCGCCTGTTTTGCTTGTTCATCTAATTCTTCAACATTCACATATACACATAAGCATATACACTCTACTGTATCTAATTACATCGACATACTCAACGCTTCATCCATCTATCACTACCTCTAATATTCCGTCCTCGGCCGCCTCTTCAACTTACACACTGCGTTTTTCTCGCCTCGCTTGATCCTCCCTTCTCATTCTATAACGGCCTACCACGATATATATAAAAAGCCAACGGCTATAGCTTCACAGCTCCCACATACATAAAAGACAGTCTTCCACTGCTTGTTATACTTGCAGCTTACTAGCTCTCATGAGCTCTCGAATCATATAAAAAGCTGTATACAAACCTAAACAGCAAACATTCACCATGTCAACCACCAGCACGGTCGTTGACCTCAAGTTTGCCGACGTCGAAGCTGGTCTTCCGTCTCCTACCGGCTCGGACAGCACGTTCAACTCTATAGAAAAGCCACCAATGGTCATGGTCGAGCCGGCGGCACCAGAACAGTTGCCCAAGTGGCGCCGTATAATCCGCAACTTCACGCCTTCGTAAGTCTCTCTTCCTTAGTTTATCTTGAAGTCTGGGGAACTTGTCATGCATCTGCGCAGGACTTTTTTTTTTCTTAGTTCCTGAACTCGGTTTTTGGGAAACAAAGCGGAAACATGAAACCTCTTGAATCATATGCATAAATATGCTGGCATACACTTATATGAGTTGTCGTTACTAACCTTTTGATAGATGGTTCACTGTGACTATGGGCACTGGCATCGTCTCGGTGTTGTTGCACAACCTGCCATACAAGGACTATATCTCAACCTCTCTAAGCTATGTCTTTCTGGCGCTCAATGTGACGCTGTTCACCACGTTTACGATTCTGTCGATGCTGCGCTACTTCATGTACCATGACTGCTGGCGTGCAATGGTGCACCACCCCGTACAGTCGCTGTTCCTTGGCTGCTGGCCTATGGGACTGTCAAGTAAGTCTGAATTCACTGTCTACCTATATATCTATACATCAGTACATGCTCTGGTTTGGCGTGTTTGGGTTACCTTCGCTGCCTTGCAGGCCGAAGGAACGAGCATGCCCGAGCGTACATAAGGAACCGACCGATCCTTTCTTCTTTCTACAGCTCCATGACTAACCCGCCACTCTGTCTGTAGCCATCATCAACAGCTCGATCGTGGCGCTCTCTGAGCCTTGGGGTAACACGCTGATCTATACTGTCTGGGCACTATGGTGGGTGAATGTGGCCACGTCGGTAGCCAGCTCGCTCTTCGTGCCGTGGATGGTCATGTACCGCCACAAGCCAGGCCTGAGCACTATCACAGCCGCTCTTATCCTGCCCATCGTGTCGACTGTGGTCTGCGCCGCTTCGGGCGGACTCGTAGCCTTGTACATCCCAGATGCCGCTAATGCTCAGCTGACCATCATTGTATCGTACATCCTATGGGGTCTGGGCGAGTACTTTTGCGGCATCATCATTTGCCTATACTTCCATCGGCTGACTGTGCATAGTCTGCCGCCTCGTGACTTCATCGTCTCCGTCTTCCTCCCCATCGGTGCCCTGGGAAACGGTGGCTTCGGCATCATCAACCTGGGCCTGGCTTCGCTCAAGACCTTCCCCAAGACCGGCCTGCTGTCGGACAAGATCATCGGCGACAACCCGACTCTTGTGCCCGGCAACGTGCTGTACGTCGTTGGAATCTTGACCGGTCTGTGCATGTGGGGCTTCGGCATGGTTCTGCTGTCGTTTGCTCTAATCAGCATCTTCACCACCAAGCGCTTCCCCTTCAACATGGGCTGGTGGGGATTTACTTTCCCTATGGGCGTGCTGGCCACGTGCACCGGCTTACTCGGTGAACAGCTCAACAGCACCTTCTTTCGCGTACTCACTATGATCTTGTCTGTGTCTGTCATGATGCTGTGGTTCGTCGTTGCCGTCAAGACCCTACTCCTGGCTCGTCGGGACCTGGTCGCCGAAAGCTTCCCTGAGTATCCTCTGTGGAAGAAGGAGTTCCAGCCTGAGTAGATAGAGCTGTGCTTTCTGTCCCGGCTCTCCTTGCTCTTCACAAGACTGTGCTAGTCACGTGTCTTCTTTCACTTCTGCCTTTTGTTTTACACTTACACTTACTTTTTTTTCCATTATAATACCCCCCGTTTCTTTATATATACTTCTCTATTTCTTGTCGGATTCCTTGGCGCTTAGGTCGCCGAACGAACGGCATTGCAAAGTAGCAGTATCATTGCCCATTTCTATTCTTTTTCTTTTTCTTTCTACTTTTATATTTAGCATTTACGGTTTCACTTTACCTCTACAAAGACTTAGGCGGATATTTTTGTTTTTCTGTTATTTTTTTTTACCATCAAAAGAATTAATCGTATATAGTTTTCTTTTTTCGCTTTCCTCCAACGGACTCATGACGAAAAGTATTTTTATTAGAAATATATTTCCTTTTTTTTTGATTATAAACTTCAAAGCACAACATCAAGACTTGTATAATGTACAGAATTGTCAAAGAGAATCAAAGCTTTGGAACAGATCAAGTTGATGTAGTTATTGGGAAGAAATCACGGGGAGAGGAAATTTTCTTATAGTGGTACATTGGTGGTGGTACATGGACATTAGGCGTCCGAGTCATAGACGATAGACAGAAGATAGGTATCTAAGAAGATTCAGTCACTTGCTTGACAAGCGCCGCAACCTCCTTTTTATCGACGTCCTTGCCCTCCAGCTCTGTATTCAGCCGCTTCATAACCTCTCCGACAACTGACTTGGCTCCGACGGCCTTAGCCTCCTCGATCTTCTTAACGATCAAGCCGCGGAGTTCCTCCTGACTGACCGACTGCACGCCGCTGCCGTTGATATATTCATTTAGGATAGCAACCTGCTCCATCTCCTTAGTTTCCAGATCTCCACGGCCTGCTTCCTTGAACTGCGTCGCAGCATCTGTCGACGCAGCCGCCGTCTTGCGTAGCAGTCCCACTAATTGCACGTCCGTCTTGATCGGCGATGCCGTCTTTGAGGCGTTAAGGGTCGCCGCAAGGATTGCCCGCAGCACAGCTAGCCGCGGAGCATCTTTGGCACGCATCGCCGTCTTCAGGTCGCCCTTAAGCTTGGCGAGCAGTGCTGGCCCGTCAGTGGTCGAGGTCGAGTAGAGTCGTGCCGGCGTCGTCATGGTTGAGCGTAGGAAGGCGCGGCCTGATAAGGCGGTGAAAGCGCGACGGGCGGCAAATCCAGACATGGCGTCGGTATAGTATGGGATGATATGAAGTTTGTTGGGTGTTATTAGTCAATGGTGTGTTTGTTCTTTTAGTCTAGTTAAAAGAGTCTCTACTAGGTTGAGCTACCGTGAGCTTTGTCCATGGTCAAAATTGAATTCCCCACATTTGTGTTGTTGCACACGGCGTAACCCTTATAGATCAACCCTGCATCTACGGCAAGTCAGTCGGACAGCCATCACGGACGTTCTAGGCATACGAGTTTAGAAACATAGTCTCATGATATCGTGTCTACTTAAGACGAAGGCATGAAGAGAAGTTGATATAGCTACAATAGCGATAGCCTTAATCTTATATACGGTAATTTCCCGACAATGCGCTCACTTACTAACAATAGCAGCACTTCAGATTGCTATGTCAACTACTAGAATCGGAGAAGTCTCGCGGCATCGTACAGAAACCCGTAAAACTCAAAGTGTTGGTCTGTTTGCCTATACGAATATAATCTAAGCTATGCTTTACATAATGTGGCTATAACTAGACCATGGACTGTACGTATGTTGCTTGTGTTACACGAACTTAACAACACTTCCACTTACACAACTTGATCATCGCCACTGGCGACTTCATGTTCATTCACCAATCAGAGCATAACATCTTGCCATATAGCGTCCCGACAGTTTGGGAAGGTCTGTGTTGCAGTCACGACCGTCAGCCAATAAGCCCACAAGATCGAAGACGGAAGAAGAGCAAGCATAGTAAAATTCGCGCATGTGAATTTCGAAAAAAGAAACACCTCTATTCAAAGCTACCTATATAATAAACTATCTCGGCCTAAGCTACTACCGCACCGTCTTTAACCCTTGACATGCTTGCAACACCGACTATCCCTTTTGAAACTCTCTATTCTTTGATTATCCTATCCGCCTAACTATTACTGAACTAACACAACAGAAAATAATAATAACCGCCTCCAAATGAAATGCTCTATGAAACTTCTTCTGCTGTCATCCCCATTTTTTCCTCATCCCATTCTTCATTCCAAACAACGACCTGTATCTACTCTATGGCTTTTGGCCAATGCAAACATATCTACATGATGGTTAGAAAAAAGACATCTTGTGTGTCGGGGGATGTACACTCGTATGGACTTACACTGAGAAATAAGGCTTCACATAAAGATATAAGGTTAGAACATGCTTTTTTGTTTCTGTAGGTGAGTTTATAAAGGGCTTGCTTACTTTGTATGCCGGGTTCATTGCTTCTATTTGGGCCGCTCGGATGAGCTCCTGGGCTTCTTCTAGGGACATCCTACTATTTGTCAGTACACAAGTACTTCCATATGCCGTCTGGCTTGAGACAAGACTACTGACCCGAGAAGCTCCACAAACGGCAGCAGAGCTGCGCTTTCGAGGAACGCCTGAATGTTTGGTGCGTTCTTTTGTCCAACATTCGGGATTGTATCGGCTATGAAAAGAAAGATAAGACGTATCAGTATCACAACTCAATACAAATCCGACTTGTAGCCACGGCGATTACTTACGAGGGTTCCATTCACACATGGGTACCTCGACAAACTTGTCCTCTACGGCAACAAAGCCAGTTTGCATCATCTTTTGCTTCAGCTGCATACCGATCCGTGGATTCTTATACTTCTCGACCGCTTTGAGATAGTTTTCCGACCATTTCGAAAGTGCCGAGTCTGTAGACCATTAGATACTTCTTTTAGCACTATTATTCTTGTTCTACAAGAGGTAAAGAAAAAAAGAACACTCACCTCGGGGAAACGATCCATTGTATGACTGTGCGTTAGGGTACATTTCGATCATTTGGGCCCAACCGCCCTTTTTGAGGACTTTGAATATGTCGCGTAGGTAGCTATTCCAGCGATCTGAGTTGATACCGCCAGCCACTAGCTGACTGTGTACAAGGTCAAAGTAGGACGGATCGAAGTTGAATCTATGATCATAGATGGTTGAGTTAACTAAAAGTTGTTTCTGACTACTAATATGACCCGCCTGCCTATACTGTACCTTTTGTTGAGATCATCAATAGAAAATTCGACGTTTGGTGGCAATATGTCTGGAGGCATATGCGGCGATATATCAATAGCAATAACCTTTTGTTTTCAAACTGTGTGAGTATCATGGTAGGTTATAGCACTAAAATAAAGAAACCGAGGTATCTTACATGACATGTCGGATATTTCTCTCCTGTTGCCTTGGCCCAATTGCAGGCACCGGCACCACATTCTAAAATTCTTCGTGGCTGTGGCACAGGAGGGAAAATCAGGCCACCGTTAAATGCAGCAACCAATACATCGTGTTGCAGTCCCAGACGCTCTATCTCTGGCTAGTAAACGGTGCCGGTCAGTAAACTCATGATATGTCGGTAGTCAGTGGGTGGTAAGTAATAGTGACTTTTTTGGAACTGTACATACTATATCGATTGGTTGGAAGTATATCCGCTCTTCAACAGCATGCCTCTGATAGGCTCTGTTGTCTAGTGTCAGAGTTCCCATATACTGGGCTGTGACTCGATCGTCACTTGAAGACCCTGAGTCTGCGCTCCCTTCAGACGAGCCAGATGAGCCTCTGTTGCACGGACAGGCAGAGAAAAACGAGCATCATATTAGCGTCTCAAGATCCCCGGCAAACAAAAGGGATGAGACAAAGGGCTTGTCAGACATACCTTCTCTCGGATTCCGCCATGTGATTGGTTGTATGCGAAGTGGCCAAGGGCTTATCGCGAGGCCTTAAAGAGACTTGCTTGAGAGGCGTAGAATCGGAGAAGATGACCAAAGTACGGTTTTGGTAGTAAATATTGGCAATGGGAACAGCCAAATAGGCATGCGCGGATGAAGAACTCAAGATGAGACCACAATAAAAAAGGACTATGAAGACAAAAGGGCAGCTGGCGGCGATTTCCAAGGCTGTGGTTTATCGATCGAAGCAGTTCCCGGGGCGGTGGAAATCATTTAGATTGAATGCTACTTGAAGAGGGGAGCGGGCCCTTGCCCTTTTTCATGGGAATGTTGGCAGTGTCTGCGTCTACTGTTGAATCAAAGTGATTCCATCATATCGGGAGAGGGAGGGGGCGTGTGATCTTGGCAGTAGGAGGGTAGTAGTATAGTCTGTAGATGGGAGGTAGGAGACTAGGAGACTGTAGTTCTAAGGATATGATGTAAGTAATCATACATATAACAAGGGGATCAAAGAGACCAAGGAGATCAGATAGTGCTTTAGACAATATTGCCTATTAGGAACATGAGCGCTGGCTGACAGTTTTGCCGCAGGGAGTCAAGACTAGCTAGTGTCAGTAAACAACAGTAGTGAAAAGTGCCATAAGAAGAAAGGCTCTGAAAAATACTTTTAAATCAACAGCTCTACAATTCACACAATCTCGGAAAGAGAAAACAGCTACTATCAGATGATCTGTAGCTACAATGCCGTAGTTCGGAGCACGGATAGATAAACCCCTCCTTTCCCTTCCTTCTCTTCCTTCTACTTCTCCTACAATTTATCACTGAGAGCTTCACTCTGCTTCTCTTTAGACTGCGTCGACTCTAAACAATGACTACTTAGACTTGTTCGAGTAAGCCGTAGCGGACCCTATGCGGGCTGTCCATATTGGATCCGTCAAGGCCAGAGATGGAAATAGTGGAAAGGAAGGAAGCTAATTACCACCAAGTGATGATATAAGGCTTTGGATTTATAGTTTCTGTATCCTTTATCTTTAACTGGCTATAGTTTTTCTGTTACATTTTAACTGGTCACGGAATTGATTGTTTGGAGTCGCATATTCTGCCAGTCGCAGTTGACATGCTACATCATGTAATGTGTACATATGTATGTACATACTACATACATATATGTAGCTTGACTACGACTTTACCCAGCTCACTTGCACCATACTACCCTAGTGTAGAGATCCTGTCCCAGACGCGCGGCCAAGAGTGTGATCGAGATACAGAATATGGTGGGCAGACTATGAAATGCTGGCCCTCGCCTATCCTGTCATTGTGATATTACGGCGGGAAGTCGCGCGGTACGGGCCCGAATAGACTCGGTATCACTCACTCCGAAGAATAGAAATAGGCTGAGCCAATACAAATGGTTTTCACTGGAGACAACTCACACCTGATGAAGCATGGCAACAGTAAGCAGAGTGATGACACAGTGATCGTCAGCAGCACCTACACTCAGAGCCAGGTTCTGGAGACACAGATGTTTCTCTCGGACTGCCCCCCTCTTCGCCTTGAGTTCAGCTGGATCAAGCTGGAAACGGCCGCTGTAGTAGGTCATGTCTGGGAGGCCAATATCTAAGGCCAGCAGCAAAAGCTGATAGAGAACATGGATATTCCCGAGAGTTACGATGGGACTAGTTAGTCATTCTAACCACTCGAAGAGAAGTAATCACATCTAATTGTAGACAAGCTGATCTAGCCAGCTAATCAAGTCACTAGCGGTGAGTACATCACAACAAAGTGCTAGTAGTAAAATAGTATGCAGTCGTTGGGACAAACAGGCCATACTATTCCGTGAGAAAAAAAGAAACACAACACGGTTGCAAATATAGGTGGAATAACCGATGCCACGATATACAAGATCAGACTGTAAACTAAATGTAGCCATCGTCTCCGAAAAGGGTTACAGTCGTCACAAAAGATCATCTTTCTTTCAGCCTGGCGATGCGATGATAGAGTTGGTCACTTGACCTCTGTCAGCGGCCAGGAAATTGCCGTCGACATCAGCATGGCTAGGGTAGTTTCTAATACAAAATACACATAGATAGAACTAGAGATACAGGTTTATCATTATCACGGCGTATTTATGGCAATTGCTCTCCTTGCCGACGATGAGATCCACAGACTGAACTAGAGAATAAGAAGGGCAGGAGCCCTCATTTTCTTCTGTGATTTTACTTTGTTTGCACTACTACCTCTTCTTTTGTTTCCAACGACTTTATTTCTATAATAACAGGACAACAAGACCAGCAAAGTGTTCATGCAGAACAGACAAAAGAATTGAAAAAAAAAAAGAAAGGTAGGATTTGTGGTCCATTCTCGCTTGATGCACAATCACTAGAAGAGAAACTTCTTCGTGTTGGAAAGAGAAACTGCGACGTAATGCACGACGATGGAAGCGGAGAGAAAAAAGGAAAAAAGGCAATAAATCAATGAAGACACAAGAACCGGCAATGATAGGGCAAAAGATCCAATTAGAATCCACATGCAGATAATTGCGATTTTGATTATTTTCATGTCTACATTTGCTTTTTTATGTTTTAGAGCATCCGAACTCGTGGTTTCAGCGTATCATCAACTCTTTTTTTCTGAGCTGTCCGCCCAAAAAATTATTACTTCCCTTAGCCTTGTTTTTCTTTTCTTATTGAACAAGAGTTTTTTTTTTTTAAAAAAAAAAACAAAACAGAATCCGAGTCCATGGCCTTGGGATTTTCTTCCTTTTACTTGTTCTTGTTTTAAGGACCATTTGGTCTTTCAGAGGCCTTAAAAAAAGACAGAACACGATCCAGGGTTGACCCCCGCCGAGCAAGTTCCTTGCCTTGGACTAATCTGGAAAATCATGTTATTTAAGGCAAGGCAAAGCTTGAAGAAAAAGAAGAGAAAAAAGACACAAACCAGGGCAAAGGAAACTCGGACATTCAACTAGGCCGTAGTTGCAACTGTACATAAAATCAATGGCTCAGCTCTAAAGAATTGGTCGTCCAAGCGCCACAATTCATTTATCATTTAGACTTACTCAACAATAAGCAAAACAACAATGCATTGTTTCGCTGAGATGACTAAGCGAAAGCCATGTAGGTAACCCTATATGTGCGCAGTACAGACCACAAAAAGAAATTCTTCTCACTTTTGCTAGGTACGCTAGACATCAGTTGTTCAAAGTCGCAAAACAAAAACACAACTTTGCAGGGATTCTGACGACGAACTTCGATGCAAACCTTGCTTGCGTGATGAAGAATTTCTGGCCCCGGACAAGACCGAGCAATTCTACCCATAAAAAAATTAAAAAGTGATACACTTGTCGAGAAACAAAACACTGGCTAAAGTCTTGTCTTGTTGTCTCGCCAAATTCACACAAAGGCTAATATTCACAGGGCTGTGGAGTCTAGGATCGAATATGATGAAAAGAGTCTCGTTCGAATTCTTCCATTCTTCTACTTCATAAGTTCCGTGCGTTATCGGATCCGAGATATGTACACATATACACAATATATGCATCATTCTACGCATATCTCTCCAAGCTGTACCTTACAAGTACAGCAACATGCAGGCAGATATTAGCCCGCTGCTGCTATGCATTAGACGAATATGTATGTCCATGTCGTGACCGCTAGTTGGTAAGCTAAGTTGACTACAACCACTACAACGTCGTTGGATTATCTCGTTTCCGGTAATTTTGTAGCCCGGCCTTTGCTGCGCGTTTTTGTTCCTTTATTTTTGCTACCTTTGTGTCAAGGTGTGGTTAGATAGAACCAGAGAAAAAAAATCGATAAAAAGAAAAAAAACCGAAATTAGATCACTAAGAAGGGAAGTTGTTGTTATTCCAAATAACGTACCCGAGGGAATATCAAGGCTAATTAATCTCAGCTTGCTGATACTACATGTGTATAACTATCAACTCCCTCTATAGATAGCAACAACAACAACAGCAACTTCACTTCCAGCTATTGCCTATAGAGCCTAGAGCCTAATATAGCATGCCGGGAAATAGGACGTTGAAAGAGGAAAAAATCACCGACGGAAGCACGATTTGCGCAGACGAACGGAACGCTATGACAGATCACAAAGAGTGACGATGATGGCATTGTTGGACGTTAATCAAACAACCAGCTGCGGTTGCAGTTACAGTTGCATGTGGCCAACCCAGGCTTAAAAGGACAATCAAGGTCTTAAAGAGGCTAGAAGATGGCGTTTTTTTGGGCCATGACGCTGGGTGAAATGCTGAATTTCTCCTGTTTGGGAAATTTCACATATTCTGTAGCTTGGCCAAAGGTCACTAGCCTATATCTTCTGTGTTCACTAACTTATCTGAGATTTTTTTTTTTCACACGAGAAATCATTCATTGAAGAAAGGATGTCAAGATAAGCTGTCAAGACTATTGGACATAACTTGCTTTAATTTACAATTGGAAATGTAGTTCGAGTCTTTATTCTTTTTTATTTCATCAAAAAAAGAAAAATACTCAGCCAGCAAGCCTGGACCCGAGAGCTTGGTTAAGCCAAGGGCTGGCTAACAAGGTATTGCTTACTAGCTTAACGCCAACGACTTCACCTGTAGTTCTTTTTTTGAGCAGAGCTAGTCCTTGTCAAGTCTTAACGACAACAACTAAAGCAAGCCAAGCTACTTGCCATCCAGTACGAATTTTACGCCAATTAGCCTATAAGCATACCATGGACATTATTCAAACACCACTCTTATAAATAACTAAACAAGCAAGTTACCAGCTAGTCGCTTCCAGGCCATACTGATACGCCGTAGCCGCGAGATTCTCCAGGCCGGGCTATTTCACTTCTCTTGTTTTAGCCCTGGGCCTTGGAAGCCAGAGTTCCTCCTTCGACAATCCGAACACCTTGAGCAAGACCAAGGGGTTCTTTAAGAGGGGCATTTAGAAAAAACCATTATTCTTCTAGTCTTCTGGGTAAAAATCAAAACCACGCAACGTGACTCTGTCTGTCCGATTTTGCACGGTGACGATTTTGACAGTGTGCTGAACCAGGGCCGTCACAAGGTCCCCTTCTATTTCTTCTCTCTTCCATTTCTCTGCTTTTACCTTGTCTACTTGCTAGTGCTTCTGCTCTATAACTACAACTATGCATTTCCCCAAAGCCATGGTCGGTCTAAATGAGCATTAGGAACCGCCGTGCAGCAAGGTGCAAAAACCCTCCCAATGATCCAAAGGGACACGACAGGCATTTGAATCCAAGCAATGGCACTGATCTGCCTTGCTATTGGGAATTTTTTCCTTCTACCTTGAAGAAGAACTCACTCTAACCACCGCCACCTTTGGTTCTCATTGTCTGATCAATACTGTGTGTTTAGTGTCTATGACCAACTCTGAGGACTTGCCAAGGATTGATCAATCTGGGGGCGGGGGGGGGGGGGACTATCAATTTCATGTCTAGGGTTATTCATTGCTCGGAAGCTTGGGCAAAGCCTAAACCTGGATCTTGAGGCTGAAGGGGACTGAAATGTCTTTTGCCAGTTACCGAGCCTCTCTGCCTCTTCTATACTCTATATAAGCCTTGACTAAGCTTAGATAAAAGAGCCTTACTTTCTCTTCATTGCTCAAGACTATTCAGACCCGGTCCATATGCAACCATGCGGATCCAGGCCAAGCCAGTAATCCCATTCTAGGCCTAGGTTTTGATAGAGGACAGCCGGAACTGCTCCTTCCGTCCCATCTTGATCAACTACTCGCCATGTTCCATATCTATGCAATGTGTAATGAAGTCAGAGTTTTCACGCCGATTATATCATCGTCTTCTTGTTGTTTTCTCCTTTCTCTCTCGTTGGGCGCTCCTTTGGTCCGGATAGTCGGCTTTTGAGCCATACGTGGCAGTACCTCGACGACCGTCATAAGCAAGCTCTTCCATATCTTAGAATAGACCAACACATGTCTTGTCACCGCACTGATTACCTATATCTTCGCTGTCGATGCCAGTTTGAAGACTATCGATTATGGGCTAGGCGATGTTTGGAGCGAGTGTAGCAATGGCTACGATGACAGTAACGACGACAAGCAATAACTCTATGCCGAAGCCCGCAGGGGTGTGTGCTATACATGTACAGCAGAGAGACAGGCCGGCAGTATTTCGATATTCAGACGAAGGGGATTTGGATGGATCTCGGAGTAGCATTCAATGCGTTCAATGGGCATTTTGAGACGGTATGATGACGACGACATGGGCCCTAATAGACGATGCAAACTGGGACACAGTATCTCAGTGAAGCCCTGGCCGTCCGAAGATCCTGCGCTGCTCGGTTTCTCGGAGGGGTATGGCTTTTGCTGCTGCTGAATAGAATGGTACAGCGTGATGAACACCTGTCAGTATGTAAAGTATGAATGTATGAATGAATGTATTGGTATATGTGTGCCTGTACAGTAATGTACGTACGTAACATATCGCCTGCCTCAGTTAACCCTGGCTTAGTTGAGAACTTGGCTAAGGTGTTATATGTAGATTTCCCAGTGTTGACCCGGTTTCTCGGGACTACATAAATTCTATATAGATATCAATAACGCCGACAGCCTTGTGTTTGGAATTCTTGTCTTCGGCGTCTTCTGTGTCAATCTCCCCGGCCAGAATTCTGCATTATTGCCAAAACGCTATCAGTCTATTCCATTTATATATTCCGTCCTTATATCCTATCATCCACCATCATCCAATGATTAATTTCTTGCGGCCGTACGCTTGCTTGCCGTATTTAACCAGCGTCTACTCTGTCCAGCCCAAGTTAGGCAGCCCGGCCAGCGTCGCCTTTCCATGCTCACCGACGAATACAGCGACTTATTACTATTTTGAATACGGCTTGCTCTGGCATTCTATCATATTGCTCACTACTACTGCTTCGTTTACTACTATTTCCAAGTGGCATCATGCTGTGGCTCCAAAACCCCGTCGATCGTCCATCCTTCCTATAGTGACCTGATAACACGAAAAAGAAAGGCCACTCAGAGACCCAGACGAACTCCAACTACGATACCTTGATCCAGCACGCCCCTCTCCTTCCTTCTCCTATCTTCCTTTGTTACTTGATACCTCGCCCCTCCTTCATCTGTGATCGAAGAAACGCGTTAGGCGTCTGAGAAGGATAAGGAGGCACGGATGATGTCGGTCATCTCTCGCTAACGCCACGATGCATCGGCACATGATCTCACGAGCCGACACCTATCATTACACCATGGAGTCGCTTCACAACCAGTCACCGAGGCCCTTGGTCCTTGGTCCTTGGTAGGCTATCTCATATCTCAGGGTGGTCATAAAGCTGTCCCTTTATCTCCAAAACGCAACACAGCTTGTTGCACAGCATTACAAAGAAAAACAAATCGGCCAGTACAGTAGAATAAACTCATCCAGATTACAGCTTACAGAATGGTTATGTACAGCTAGGAACAGGCCCATTGTTACCAAACTCTTACAGCCAAGTTCCCGAAGCTCGACCGGGGGGCTACCCAAGACACTATAATCAGCCAGAGAGTCTTATTTTTTTTCAAGTCCAGTCAAGTCACCCCGCTTGCTTGCATAGAGAATAATGGCTACGACACTCCGTACAAACACACCACTAGTTGTGCTCGTAGAACGGCATATCCCGTTACTTCTGCCCCTCCTTCTTGTATTCAACATTTCTAGGCGTTACCGTTACCCAATGGGATGCTATCCTATTGCAACTGAAATTGCTCTTTACCGTCACTCACCGCCTCCCCTCCTGACTGATTGTAATATTCCACTTATATTGGCGAGAAAGCTAGCCCATGCCTCTGTTGAGCGCTCTTTGCGCCATCATAGCCTGTCACTCTTATATGATTTAGGGTGCGATTGCCGCTGACCAATCGACTACATAAGCTGCCTTCCATCCTTGGCAATCGTAGCCAAACGAATTCGAAGTCATAACTGGTTGGCCTCGCTTCTTACCGCGTGGTCAATATGTATTACATATATGCATATAGGCATACACACCTCCGAATTTGTACATGATATCCGTATATTACCATGTCACTCTTCTTTGTTGAAGTATGTAGTTAGAGTCGTACCGCGTGTGTCGGCACTGGCACCTATGAGACCGTTTGCCGCTCCACTTGACCCGCGATTCCGATAAATACGTGCTTATTTTCACGTCTTTCTACTTTTTGTCTGACCTTGTATCCATGTCGTTGTAGTATGCACATATACATGCACCAGATATATATGTGAAGAATCACACCCTCCTTCACATTACATGTGAGTCTAGAAATGGCTCTCATATTCCCTCCTGTCGTATCAGTGTTCTATCACTCTTCATTATATGAAAGTGGCAAAGTCTCCGTAATGCCCATGGGAAGCAATAGCATGGCGGACTAGTTCGATGATGACTATTTAACTGCTGTCTCCCCGCATTGAGGCGGCATCGTTACCATGGACTAACTTTACCTATCAATATATGCCGTAAAATCTCGTGAGTATAATCTCTCAAAATGGTCCATATTGCGCACATGTGTATACAGTAACATACTTACATTCTCATACCTGAAAATGTCTGCCACCCGGGGTCTTGTTGCCAAACCTGTACGTGAAGCATGATGACGGTGGTATATAAGCATATATATCTAAGGGAAACTTTAAGAGTACAAGATAGACCTTGTAGGATGGCAGATGGGCATGTTCCTTATACTAACTAGTTCTGGCGAGCAGCAGATCTCTTGCCATTTTTGTTATCGTGCAGTATATCTGTATATATCTGTACACACATATTTTCTTCATCCGCGCCACCCCCCTCCTTTCATAATTTCTCTTGGTTTCATTACTTGTGAATTCCAGCCCAGCGAGACAAACCGATAGTAAACAAAGTAAATGTGGCAGAACTTGGGAGAAATCACTAGGTAATGAAAAATGATACCTGATTGAGGTATCAACCAATCTTCAACGGTCGTCTAGACCCAGTGGAACTAGGCAGAATCAACATTTATGCTAGCCAAAGGAACAGTAAGTGATAAACTATTATATACTTTATGGATCAGAGACCCAACACAAGTAAGCATGATAGTCACATTTCCATACTTAGAAAGATATAGTATATTATTTCATAGTAGCATCGTTGTCAAGACAGACGTAAAGCTATCGAGATACAAACTAGTTTTTATGCAAGGTTGTAGTCCCTCTAAACAATATTTCTTCAAAGGCAGTGTAGCAACTCAACCAAACACCACAGCCTTGCTTGAAGAGAAACAATCACCGAGTCTTTTGTTGGCCGGGAATGTTACATTTCAATGTAAGCCAATGACATAGATAAAACGATCTATCTATATTTCGTTTACTGCTTGATGGGAGCTACTACATATAGAGCGGCTAATGGATAATAGCATGAGACGTAAAGGAGAAAATAATCTATTGAATAGGCTACTTACAGCGAGCATAGTGTGTTGGACACACTCCCTATACGAACATGGAATTATCACCCAAATCTCCTTTATCTCCGTCAATAATATTGGGAGACGGATATCGATTCGATAGATATATGCGATTAGTGATATAGAAAGTCTTAGAAAACAAATGTGAAAAAACAAACAAATAGACTAAGACCAACTATGATGCCGTGATAAGCCATTCTAAGATGATAAGCGAGGTGTGTCTATTTATGTACTTTTATTTGCTGGCATCTTGCCATAAGTTTTATCACAAATAGACTGCATGTACGTATCTCAATCCGGTCCGCTTACATACCATAATGCTCATGACATTGTATGCAGTTCCCATGACTCTATAGAGAGAGTCACTTAGGCTTTGTAACTATTGTGTTTCGTCCTCCCTCCCTCTTTTCTCTTTTCGTAGATGGGGTTTTCTGTTTCCCTTCAATATCGACGTTCTTCTCCCACGCAAGTCAATCTTCTCGTTCTCTTGCCTTGCATAGATCGGCCTAGACCACCTATACCATCATAATATATGCACGCAATTCTAAAGGCAATGTGGGTGCACAAAGCTTGGTAGCTAACCCTAAACCAAATAGGCGAAAGCAAGTAATTGTTGTATTTTTAGACTGTATTCTTTTTTAGTATCATGTATCTAAATGCGAAGATAATTCTTGAGGTTTTCTTAGGTAGCTTCCAACCAATTTGATGGCATAATTATGCGATTATTACTTTCTTCGAATGGGTAAAACAAGCAATATATTCATCTAACAACGTATATCGAGAAGTCTAGGGTTTAGTCAAGATTTGATGATGAAGTTACCATGTAGTGAAACTTGAGGTTTCTTGATAAACAAGTAGCTCCTTCCTTACCTCCAGTCAGGGTTAGTGTTATTCCAAGCCCTCAACTTCACACACTCAATATTTTCACTATCGTGATAGTATACGGAAATTACCAAGAGTACCAAGTATGCATAATATATATCACGTCCTAGAATAGAGCACAATAATTCGAAAATAAACACATAGTTTTTGATTCTTACTTGACGTCTCAGCCGTGAACTCAAAAATAAAGATCACCATTTTGTCCAATTGGCATGGAAGTGTGCTTCCCTGATCATTTCACTGACAACTTCATTGCGCTTATCATCGAAATTATATTGAGCCATGGATTTCCATACAACCGGCCTACTTCGAAACCAATCTTCACGCAACCAACCACAAACAACCCTGAGTGACGCCGCAAGCTTCAGTCAACACTTTGCTCGGCGGAAACCACAACCCAAGAACTTCAAGTCAATGATGGAAAATAACTTGCTAATAAACGCTGATACGTAGGTTGATACACATATACCACTATGGTGTGCATTCACTGAGGATGTTGAGCTGACAGATCATTTGTAGGCCGTTACCGAGCATCGAGACCGTACCTGATACGGCATCTGCAAGCACACCAGAAAGTATCCGAGAGATCTTTGATTTCGGATTCGACGAAGAAACACCCAGCACTCAAATTCAGCCGCCTATCGTAATGACAGGTAATTATAGCTCTAACACCATCGATACCATTTCAAGGGGCGTATATGACTGACTTCATTAGAAACCATGAAAAAAGCCAATGAGAAGAAGCTCATGTTCACGGCTAAACCAAAACAAGAAGCGATGCGCGAGTTAGCGGCTCAGTTCACCTCGCCTAGTAAGAGTTCGAATATTTCTGCTAGTGCTACCAGTAACACAGCTTTCCGATGCTGCGATGGATTTGAGGGTACCGAAGTCGTCCCAAATAGTTCAGGATTTCAGTACACTAGTAAACGTCGTAAGCATCACACACAAGCCCTCGGTTCTTTACCAACTATGAAAGGTTGGCGTTCATCGTCATCGATGCCCAAGACATCGAGGCGGAATGAAGACTCTGAGACATCTGATAATGACCAACAAGCTGAAGAAGATAACTCCCACCATCTTTCATGTTTTGGCGAGCTTGAGTTGGGAAATTCATCTAGTAGGGAACAACCGGTCGCTGTGACATGTGATGTCAGCCCATCTATAATTCCACGATCGAATAATAGCTCTCTTCTTCAACCCCCAGTAAGCACATTTTATCTCCATCCGTCTGGGACAAGGCCTCAAGGATTCCGCGACAGGCCTGAATCTTGTCGGACGATGAGAGACATAAAAGCATACGAACACCCGGTTTCTAGCATGGTACCTATACGTGCGCACCGTTCAACTAGTCTTTTTGGGCCTTTGAACATGAGCAATGACGAACCTAGCTTCCAGAAACTCGCAACTACAAAGCTAGACCGAGTCACATCTAACGAGACTGGCCAGCCCACTAGCAACCTCGCAAAAAATCAAGATGTTTCAGTTGTTAGCTATCAAGCTATCGATGTCAGCGATGTCAGTCTTATTAGCGATGAAGGTAGCACGATCTTAGACACCGATGTTTCTATGGTCTCGAACCAAGGGTCTGAAGCCCTGCAAGTCAGCCCTGAGATTATCGACTTGGAAACCACCGGAAGCAATACCGCTACAAATTGGGTTATAGATGTTAGCCCGATGGAAACAGATATTGAGTGCAAGTCACCGGCAGACGAGACCCCGCTATCACTCAATAGCCAAATGTTGCTGCATCTTGACGAGATTTTATACCTTTTTAAGGGTTAGCCCTAGGGAATCAAAAACCATGGAGGTTGTTAGTGACATATCGTTTAAGATAGTATATCAAATGGGAAAACAGTGTTGTTTATGAGTTGTGCATTCAAGATGAGCTTTTATAGGAATGGAAGGATAAGAGACCAATCCACTATTATTTCCAAATAAAACAAATCGACCAAGTCAAACGAAACCAAGTATAGCAAAACAGAAACCTATCAAACTCCCCATTGCCTAGAGAATACAAAAAATATGATGTAACAAATCATGAACAGATGTACCGTGTAATCATATAAAAATCCAAAATATAATAAAAAAACAAGTAAACCAACGACAATTTGATTAACAAAATAAGATCATAGCACAATTGCCACCCACATATCGGGACAACACATGTTCAGCCCCTGCTCCCACGAGCAGCACGAGACTCATAATCTGCAGCGTCGGCAGATACGCTGCTATAATCGCTATGTCTAGATCGGCTCCGACGCTTACTTTGGCGTTTCGGTCTTGATGAAGCCTCCTCGACCACAATATCGTCATCTTCTCCATCCGTCAGATCGCTCGGGACCACGCCTTCTGGCACGCGTCTCGGCACAGGCTTGCGTTGTGGACGGCGACGATCCTGGGCAGTTTCCTCGACGGTAATGATATCGCTGTTTGTGGTGGCCTCGCTGTCCACCACAAAGGGCCGAGAGGTGTTCATGCTACGGCGTTCGTCCCGCGATGCCCGAGCAGTATCGTGAGAAGATCTGATATGCGTTGACTTACGGCCATGCGGTTTTGTCGAAGTGCTGCGTCGCTGATGGCCGTCGTGTAAATGACTACGAGAGTCTGTATGGGCGTGAGAGTACTCGTGCGTGCTCCGAGACGAGCGGTTTTGGTTGTGGATGCCCAACGGGGCCGACATGGTCATGACCGAGCTAGAGACCATGGAACCTGAGGCGGCGCGCGAGGCAGCGGCATATTCGCGGTTAACCCAGCAGTAGATGCTGAAGATGACGACGAGGAAGGCAAAGGCTACGCCGAGCACGATGCCGGCGACGATTCCGGGCTTGGTGGTCTTAGACGATGCGGCGTATACACCCGGTACGGATTTGTAGGTTTCAGTGGCGCGAGGCAGGATGGCCAGAACGGCGCTGGGGATCAACATGGTTGCGTCGTTGTTCGGCTATGAAGCGAGGTTACTGGTCCAAGGCGGAAGAACTTCGTTCGTATTCGCGGATTGCTTGTCTTGTTATCGACAGCTTTCGAAATGAGAAGAGAGGAGAGATCGAGAAATAGAGCATGGATTTGCTGGTATTAATCTCAATATCTACCAAATGAGGCGATTTGATCAGCCAACGAAGCTGGCGGCAAGCTTATCTTCGCTAAAAAAAAAAAAAAAAGAATGGCTGATGCAGGAAAAAGAAAAAAGAACAAAAAATAAGATAAAATAAAACTGTGCCCCGCGATGCGAGCACTTACTTATCAATCAAGCGATGAGGAACAATATGTAAACAGAGAAAAAAAAACACAGTGCTTTCTATCAAGCGCTGAATATTCACAAATGATATTCAAGGCAACCAGAGCTGAACTGTATGTTGACGAAAAAAAGATAAATTGACGGTTTTGAAGTAATGCAGAAGAAATTAGAAGAATAAAGAAAGAATGCGTATCGAGTAAGCTAGACAAAAATTAAGAATGAAGCAAGTGGGAAACGAAAGTAACGGCAACAAACCAACGACCGAGCACCTTTCTCCGTCCATAATCCATAATGTACCGAGAAACCTACGTTTACTAATACATCTACTGTCACGGTCATTATCTAAATCGCACTCATCTTTTATTTCTTCATTCTTTGAATCATCGGTTACAAGATGACCTCAGCTTGACGCCTTGTATGCTATAACATTCCGACGTCTGGAATTCTGTTAAAAGGCACCGATGAACAAAAGCCAACGAAAACAAGCTCAGCTGCACAATCCAGTAAGAACCTCTTTTAGGAAGCATGTTTTTCTGCTTACTTCTTTCTGACACTAGCTTCTTAGCTTGAGCTATGTATCTTATGTTACCGTTTGATTCTTAGTTGGTTGTCATAGCTCAAGAATAGCGTAGAGAACAAATACATAGACATAGCTACAACTAGTAAAAAAAAAAGAACGCTCGATTCCCGTTTTGGACGTGCCTTTTGTTTGTGAATCCAGGACTCCCTTTGGTAGGCATGGCAACGGAGGGGCCAGAAACGGCAAGGGCTTCTTCCTTTTCTTTCTGTTTTAGGAACAAGTGAAGTAACTTCATCCTAACGAACTACTAATTTTTGAATAATAAGATGTGGTACTTATAAGCCTAAACGTATAATATACATAGAAAAGAGGATAGTGACTTATTAGAGAGTTATTATTGCTTCTTCTTGTCTTTGTGTTCAAAAATAGTACACACCTGAATATTACTCTCCAATATTTAATATAAAAATAATACCGAATCCAAACCCTAATGTCGGTCGGTATTGGCACATCGTCAACATAAGATACAGAATAACACAACGATGAGGAAGTGTTTGTGCTCTAGATTGGCCTGGTGAAAGAGATGAAGCGATAGGAAATGGAAATAGCAATTCATAAACAAGTAATAACGACATATACATCTTCATAGCTCTATAGCTCCATAAGAGTAATGAATTAAAAAAAAATAACGATATATAGATAGTAAGAACGAGTCAAACAATATTTGATATGTGCATCAATATATGTAGTAGTATAAAAACAGGAGCTCTTCAGCTCTATATATTAAAACAATAAGCACGCCGTCATGGAGTCATATGTAGAAAGATAAATAGCAGATACAGATGCAAAAAAACCTCACTTTGAAGCCATGGTGAATTCTGATGTCTTGCTTGTTTTAGCCGACTTGCGTAAGAAACCTGGTCGCCCATCATTATCGCTCACCGGCGCTTCTTCTAGCATTAGCGGCTTAGAAACGGGTTCTGATATTTCTGGCGACGCTGGTGTCTCCGTTATGACGACGCTCTCGGCTTCTACAAGGACAACTGAGTCCTGTTCTCGTGTCTTAGATACAGACTCTTCTTGTTCGAGACGGACTTCACGGCCACGTTTGTGGCAGTACCAAAGGACGAAGAGAAGTACTAAGAAGATGTTAGAGATCATGCATATACATGATATTCGGGGTTATTAGAGTAGATAACTTACAGAATAAAGCTACACCAAGTACGGCGTTGGTGCCGATAAATGCCGGCCAGCGCAGCTTCAGCGCACTCAAGATAGCCTTGAGCATATCAACAATGATCATTGGGTTTGCGATGATCTCCGTCAACGACAAGCTGGTAAAGATCTTCTTGGCTGCCTCCTTTGCCACCACCTTAGCCGCCTTGCCTTCAACCTCAAGTGCGACGCCCTGGCTTTTAGCCGCTGCGGCGGCCATCTCCGGGCCGATCTTGCTAGTTACTTTAGCCGGGAGGCTTTGTACGAGCTTCTTAAGGCCCGACGGCAGTTTCTCGTAGGAGCGCGCTAGAGTACCATCAGTGTCTTCGATGAGGTCCTTCATGTCACCAGCAGCCGTCGGTACACCATTGACGAGATCCTTGAGGATCAGTGTGAAGCGTTGTACGAGCTGAGCTGATTCCTCAGATATACTGAAGGCATGGTTTCCTGACGACGACGCCGATAGGTTCAGGTCATCCAGGACGCGGTTGATGTCGTCGGCTTCGTTCTGGGCGTCGTTGGGCGATGCTGGCGCGATCTTGGACGTCGATGAGCTCGATGCGCCGTCTTCCATGGATCCAGGAACGGCAAGGCCCGCAGGAGAAGAGTTAGTGGCAGCAGCTTCTTTCTTGATCTTACGGCGAACACTATCTCTACGGAAGAACGCAGATAGCCGATTCTTCTTCTTAGCGGCCTCGACTGGCGCAGGAGGGGCGATAGAAGAAGCAGCTACAGCTTGAGAGCTCGTTCCTGTGCTATCATCGCTGGGCCGGGGAGGCAGCGGCGGCCTAGAAGCGACGTCATCACTAGAATCGTTCATGAACGCATCCCAATCGAACAACGAGTGCAAGAACGACTCGTCTTCCGAGCGTAACACCGGCGAGGCTGGGATGATCTCGCCGTCTTTCACTGCCGCAGCAGCAGGCCGTTCGGGCAGTTTTGGGGCATCTATAGAAGTGCTCACAATATCATCTTGAGCAGTGGTTTCTGGGACGCCGGGAGTAGCAGACTCAGGTGATGTCGCCGGAGTCGCGGCTATTGTAGAAGCGCCAGGCGAAGATGTAGGGGGCACGTCCGCGGCATTCGTATTAGTAGTTCCTGGAGACGAACTAGCTTCGGTTTTAGTGCTATTTTCCGCGGTCGTCTTGGCCGAATTATCGAGCGACACAGCTTTATCGGCACGATGCTTTTTAAGCTTCTTGTAGGCGAAAAATTCAAGCATTTTGACTAGGTAATACAGAATAGAGAGAAAATATGTAGGAAATTGTAAAGGAAAGAAGAAATAAAAGACAAGAAAGAAAATATCAGTTAATCAATGGCAGCTGATGTCTCTATAGCGGCGCTAAAAAGACTGATTGTAAAACCTTGGGCTTTATTAGGCTTAGCGTTTCATCAGACTTCGCGACAAATAAAGTGTACAGTGGTCCAATTGATATGATAGAAAAAAGGAAAGGAGGTAAATTTCCTGGTACGATATTTATAGCGATAACGATGTTAAGAAACCGGCGCTTAAGAGGGAGATATTCTACAGGTTCGAATCCCGATTCTCTCCAACAAACTATGTCGTATATATTCGTTTGCTTTGATGGCTAATGGGAGGCCTGCTACCTCATTTCTCTCATGGCAAAAAGAAAAAGAACAGTAGGAAGATAACTTCAAAATAAGCTTCAATGCCGTTTCGCCTGTCTTATGTCAGCCTGTGACCTCATCATTGCTTCTTTCTTCTCTATTCTCTTTGTTTAGTTAGCAGTATACTTGATGCAAAGCTTCCCTTTGATTCTCTGCAAAAGTGATGTCATCGTTATTTCAACTAACCCTAACATTTAATGTCGAAATCGCCACCTGCTTATTTCCAACCCTCAAATCCTCTGAAGTAAAAACGTTGTTGAATCAGTTTCTGGAATGAGTTATAGTATGTTTGACTTGTTTCCTAAAAATGCATAATGTATAGTATAGTTTGTAGATATTAGAATACATCCAATTGAAATTGGAACCTGTCCCTATTCTTTTTCACCAAGTTTTTATATTTCAAAAGAACTAGATATCAGCACATTATTTCTTGAATGTCAACACATGAATAATATATGGATAGACATATGTATATTCAGCGTACGTAGTCACTCTTTGACTTGAAGCGAACAAGAACTATTATTTACATAGTTTAACATCTAGGTATTTAATCATTAATTCATTATATCTTCATCTTAGTCTTCATCTTCATCATCTTCCTCTTCTATAACAGTATCTGGCTCATCAGGTCCATTTTCTTGACGAAAGGCTTCCTCAGCAACATTACTGATACGTGATCTTCCAGTCCTTGATTGCTGGAATATCCTGCCTCCAGTTATAGCCCTCTCACCCACATGATTGGTGTCTGCCCAGGGCACATGACATGTTGGACAATCAGCATTTCGTCTCGAGCGAAAGAATGTCTCTACGCAGTGATAATGTAGCCGAACTGTACACACTGGCGTTGGACATCTCTGGCCTTGAGTTATAATTTCATGGCATGCCTTGCAGTTTTTGATGTGCGGCCAGCTATCTTCGCTAACTTCGCCATCATATGTATCGACGAGCCATGACCTCAACTCGGCAATTGCACGCACAGAGAGCGTATAGAAGCCGTCAGAACTATGCGTAAACCAGCCAGCCTGAACTAGCTCTAGTAGGATGCGATTGACCTCGCTGTGCGCTATTCCACGGTCGACAGGCTGAGATGAGTTGGGAGACTGTGAGTTTTGGGAAACCCGACTCATGCTGCTGGTTGTAGATGGACGGCTTAGGGATATACATTGTGCTTTAGAGAGAGCCATGACCTCCATGCGCGGGGTGTTGTAGGTTATGAATATGGCGTCGAGTAGTCGGCGGATGAAGCTGAGCTCGTCCGGGGAATAGTTGGTGGCCAGCTGGGTTGCCGGGTCTGACGTGCTGTTGATGAAACAGTATGTCTTTTCAGCATTGCGCTGGTCAATAGCTACGCGGATATCGTAGTCAAAGATCTGGATGTTGGTACGAGTGCGGATAATGAGGTTTTCTAGCGTCCGGTCGACATCGATGTCGTCGGATCCGTGCAGTTTGGTGATGAAGGCTTCGGCTTCCGGCTGTGTCATTGAGCCGCGGCTCATAAGCGCTTGGAGAAAGATGCGATCTTGCCAGTCTATGATTCTAGTGTCCATTTTGGTGGATGTGAAGTATGATGGCTGAAAAATATGACATAGAAATTTGGCAATGGATGGTGAGAAAGCGACCGAACCCTATTTTTCTCTTCACAGATACGTTGGAGAACTTCACTGTTCTAGCGCGTTTCTTAGAGTCGTTACTCGCGTAGAGTGATTGCTTCATTAGGCAATACAATGGCATGGAGGGGCATTCAATTTCTACCGGCCCGTCTGACAGCTGGCAGGGCATACAAGGTGAAAGCCGGCATGGTATCCAAATGCCGAGCCGTTTGTTTGGTGTTTTACATGTAGTTCAAGGCTTTAACAGACGTTGTGTAATTCCCCGACTCCAAGCTATTCAAGCTCGTTTCCTAATCTGACCTGATTCTGACTTCCAGCTTCTTATTGCTATGAATAGAACGGAGCCTGACATTCTAGGGTTTCAGGCTGTTTAGGGTCTCGCATCTATGTAGTATCAAGTACAGCCTATTCTCTGTTCAACAGCTCAAGGAGAAAGAAATACATATATGCAGGGGAGTTTATCGGCTGGACTTTGTCCTAGCATGGTTTAGCGGTTCTCTCTGCATTTCTGTGCCCGCTACCATCGACATCCTGGTGCCCTGCAGCCAATTGCTACGCCATCGAAGCTTTGCTTCTGCTGTTGTTCGTCCTGTTCTGATGGGGCCGGCTGTAGCTTCCTCTGAAGGAAGTCCTAAAACACAATTGCTTCATTGCCCAGCTAATCTTCAAACACCAAGCAAAAAAACACTCGGCCAGCAACCAACTTTGGCCGAGAAGGCTGCTGTGCCGTTGGTTTGTTTGTTAGCTTAGCCGATCTGTGGTGCAGCAATTGCAGAGACTACTTAATGTACATGTAGTTTGCTGGCCTGCATCCTCTCGTCATCAACACAACCGTTGACTTTCCAGCCTCAGATCGCCAGCCTCGTGCCTATCTCCCGGCCTCTTGCATTCATTTTGCATTTTGCACTACTTGTTTTTCCCGCCACAAACCTTCCTCTCTCCCTTTCCTTGGATTCGATCCCGCTGCGTAGCCACCTAAGAGAGCCATCTTCAATCTGCCCTGCCGAGCAGCCATGCCAACGCAATGGCGTCGTCCGCATCAACATCCGCTGGCTTTGTCCGGACCCGATCCATGAGAGCCCGC
>RHDR01000139.1:0-54669 GCA_009806295.1 Davidsoniella neocaledoniae
TCAGTCCTTTCCTAGTCCCGCTCCTTTTCCTTATATTCCTCTTGCCTTTGTTCTTCCTCTCCGCTGGCCTTTCGTTTTGCTTTGTGTTCTCTAGTCCTCGCCCTGTAGCTTCTCTTCTACTGAGGCAGATTTTGAAATTACAAGGTTCTTGTAGAGTATCCGAGATAAATCATTATAGAATACGTTTATAGGTCAAGAACATACAGTACTCAGAACCAAATATTCTTACAACTGGAGTAACAAAATGTAGATGTACTTTACATATTTGTATACGTTGACCCTCCTAGGCTGAAGGATGGAGGCCCTCACCGTGTTTTTTTTTTTTAAATTTAACCCAACTTCCAGAAGCGAGTTCAAACCCTCTGAAACACGTCATAGTTACTCGTAGGAAAGGAACAAGGCATTTCAATTTCGAGAAAACATCAAAAGAAAAAGCCCGGAGTCACCAATAGCAAATGTAGAAGGCTTTTAGCAGATCCCAAGGTTGATGACCGGAAGCAAATTATCCAGGAACTTGATTGAGGGCCCCATAAAGAGGCCACAGGAAAAGGATAGCTACCAAGCATGTAAGACAATGAGAAAACCTTGAATCTGATACTGATGAGGACTTAATGCTTGAAATGATACATATATTATGACAAGCTCTATGATGAAGAGCTATAACTGTACAGCTATAGTTATGCAGTCTGTATTACCCCACTAATGCGCGGGGCGAGCCTTGTTGTAAGTAGAAGGTACTTATCCTTGCCATAGTAGGTAGGGACTCCGAAAAGTCTCCAGAACCTACAGTCCCTTAAAGTAGACCCATAGAGCAAGCTGACGCTAAAACGATCCCTCGAGCAAAGCTGCCCATCTACTAAACTGAACTGAAGCAACAGAAACTTAGTAGTGTACTCATATGAAATTTGCCTTGTTCGTTTCTTTGATTAGCCCACGTCATTTTTCAACGGCCATATTTTATTTTTTTTCTTCATCATCAATTTATTCCGAAGCACGTCTCAATTGCACCAAGCTCTAATCGTCGATCTGAGCCATTGGACCGAGATTGATAGCTGTGAGTTTACCAGTCAATTCCATCACTCATCAGCATTGTTTGTGCCTTGTTCGTCGGTCTTCACTGGAAGAAAAGAAAGATATCATATCGGCAATATTCCGTTTATACGATTATATGTGTTGCGCTGCGATGCGCTGAAGAGTTTGGGTCCCTCCATCTGCTTATTTTTGCTTATTGGATACACTCACCCTGCCGCTTACCGTTTACCACTATTGGAAACTTTCTATGTGGCCGTCATATTGGTGCTGTGGGCTTGTCGCGACCGACCAATTGCTTCGCAGCGGCTCGGACATTGCATCTCAGGCAGGCAGGCTCGCGCATGCCTAGTACTATACTACGAAGCCACTGTAGATTAGTCCCACAGCTCTTGAAGCACCTGTATCATCGGCGACTGGCGGCGGGAGGACTCATATACTGGCTTGCTTCGTACAGTGGGCTCCTCGATTCTTAGAATGGTCAAGTTGTTGCACGACACGCCGTCGCGACGGACTTTTGCAGCACAAGCATAGACCAGTGTAACCTCTACACACTCAGATACAAGTGTATACATATACATTGGTCGCTTATAGCCTAAAATACCAATTGAGCATCGACGAGTCGGATCTGACGTATCTGGTCCTCGGAACCACTATCGCATTATGTTGGATATTACCGACTGCGATAAATGTGACTAGAGGGCCATTGGTCGTTGGCAACCTCACTTATTTTAGGCCAGTAGCGATGCTATGTCGGACTTCGCCTGTAACTTCTATTCTGGTTTAGCCCGACCAATCCATATTCTCATACAGGCTGTTCCCTTTCACTTTCACTGGGCGTCGATCTAGGCGGCTATCCTCTTCATCACATAGCATGACTACGAGCAGGTATACTAATCACACAATGACTCCTAGGTTCTTGCAGCCCAATGATCACAAATACTAGTCTCTGAACCTTGCCGATACACACATCTATCTCATTACAAGTGATACTCAACTCAAAATCCAGCTTCAAGTCTATCTGTGGTTTGGTCTCAACTGCAAAATCTGTTGACGTAGATCTTTTGATTAACGTACAACCAAGACATTCAAGTACGATTATATTCACATACTGCTTCAGTCTTATCGCTGAAGTTACTAGTGAATAGAAGGAACTACAGACAGAACTCGCGGCTCATACATCATATAGGCCTAGAGTTTGGCTTGGCTTATCTAGCTGTGTTTGGTGAACGTACTTGCGTGTGTTTGAGCGCTGGACTTAACTCTGACGAGCGTCGTAGACACACATCTCGAGCATTTAGGCGGTCCACACCACCAACTGTTTGATGCAAAGCGTGTGCACGTGTATACTGTTACCATTATCTTCGTTTGAACCCAAAGCACACGAGTCGTTGGCTCCTTAGTCACAACCTCACGCCCCATTTGCCTCCTCTGTGTAAAGACTTTCAGGGGCCTGACGGAACATTACCAGTCAGAGACTCAAAAGCTCCTCTATTCAAGTCGAGGATTTATCACGCACTACCCAATTACTGGCGAGTAAGCACATAATAACCGCCCCCATACAAAAAGCACGTATCGCCGCAAACATCAGACGTCCGTTTCCAAAATGTCGGATTCTCCTCCAAACCAGAACCTGCCTAAAGATGCCGAGCACAGCGCTCAGGATGTCGATGTTGATGACCAAATGAACGACAGTCAAGACCCCACTGGCACAGGCCTCGGATTTGATTTCGAGGTCAAGGAACAGGATCGCTGGCTTCCTATAGCAAATGGTGCGTATATTCCTTGATCTTTCTATTCCTTGCAACATATCTTCACCTTCATTTCCACTTCTAAACGAGGTGGCATGCTGGATAGCGCACAACCCCATAACGACCGACCTTCACATGTGTTAATCATGTGTGTCTTGGGCCATCGGTAAGACGAATCTGTCGTGTTGCTGTTCGCTGTAGCTTGACGCTGTTGTCCATTGTCACCACATGCTGTCCACTTATCTCGTCGTATGCACTCAACACCCACGTCTGAGTTGTCACTGGCTAGTACAATGGAAGCAGTGATAGTCGGTAGATTCCTCTTCTATACATAGCTGATGGCGGTTGTGCTACTCCGGGTTATCTGTGGGGGAAGATGGTGAAGCTACCCAAAACAAACATCTCTGCATAACGTCCTTGATGGAGCACAGCAGTGATCCATGCATATGCTTTGGCTTCAATACGAAGCAGCCAAGTACAAAGAGATAATCGCGACCATCTCTTAAACGATGGCTTTTTCCCGAGCTCATGGTGAGAGAATATGCTTTCTATTCTTTGTCCACAGCTTCAAACCCCATCATATCATGTCTCCGTGTAGCCCGTGGAAATAAATTCTCATCATATCGATCATGCCAAGTGGATCGCCATCACTGCCAACTCGGTCGATAACCGATCTTGTAGATGAGCTGAAGTCTCACGCGAACCCGGAACTATCCTTTCAAAGCCAGGAAGAATTGGCTGCAGACATGAATACACGAACTGAAGATATTGATGCTAACATTAGAAATTTTGCACCAGTTGCGCGGATTATGAAGAATGCCCTCCCAGAGAACGCTAAGATAGCAAAGGAGGCTAAAGAATGCATGCAAGAATGTGTCAGTGAATTCATTTCATTTATCACTAGTGAGGGTAAGAGAAGTCAACAAACATCTGTAACGACCATAAAGAAACCTACCAAACATCATATACTGACAATCAAAAATAGCTTCGGAAAAATGTCACCAAGAAAAGCGCAAGACCGTTAATGGTGAAGACATCTTGTTTGCCATGACGTCCCTGGGCTTTGAAAACTATGCTGAAGCTCTTAAGATCTATCTTGCCAAGTACCGTGATGTAAGTAACCACGTGAAAATACATATATCAAATGACTGTCACTTCTTGGTTAAAGAACGGATTTAACCAGCTAGTCAACAGAACACGAACACTCGCGAACCTCAAGCTCGTCCCACGAGCCAAGATTATGGAAGTACATCATCCTCAAACCAAGCTGAATATGGCGCTACGACTGGCCAAGCTAGCGGTGCTGATTTTCCACCCGCCGAGGGCACAGAAGCTACTAGCGAGAACTACATATACCCATCCGGGGCTACCGGAACTGAGCCGTCGCCATCGTTCTAGAGTCTTGATACCAACATCACCAAGCCAAAACCTTTGTAGTTTGTAGCTTGGTCATGATAGTTGTTACTTTTGTTATATGCTTTATTGTGGTTGTTTTTGGGAATAGGATTGATATCTTTTTTCTGCAACGTTTTGTGTTATGTTGAATCATAGTGCTTAGTACTATTGTCCATTGATATCCGATACTAGTAGCCGCGAGGTGGTGAATAAATACAGTATGGCGCGTTTCTCTTTGGCGTTTAATCCCGTGTTACCTTCGATGATGTGATTGTGTATAATCGTCTTTATTCGGGACCTCATTATAAAAGTCTAATCAGCTATAACAAACCAGAGGATGAAATGGCATAGCAACAATTCAACTATCGTGAATATTCTCGTCTGTTTTGAGGTAAATAACTACATGCCATCTTGTCCAATCCGGACAAGCTCCCTTCTTGGTCAGCGCCGTCAAGATCCGGCACAAAGAATGCACAGCTGGCAGCAGCCGTCAAGGCATAGTGGCAGCTGGCTCTTAGCTTAAAACTTGCAGAATTTTTGCTGATATTCCCCACTTTTACTGCCTGGCAGCACAATCCTACGATGCTGCTTCCTTTCCTAGTTGGTTGTTTCCGGCAGGAACATACATGCAGATTTTTTTTTGATGTTTATTTTTCTATACTCTTGATATTTGTTTCATCATCGTTACCGGCCTCTAATTGATAGTTCAACAATCAAAATCAAGAGTGTCCGATCGATCTCGAGCTCATTATGAAAGGGAGATACTCATAGTCTTTTCTCTATCGTACCTGACCCCAAACTTTCTCTTCAGTTTTTCTGATTTCGAGAACGCGCCCATTCCATTCGTTGCTCTAGAATATTCATTGCGCCTCATTATCGCCTCCCATCAAGCCAATCAGCCGACCAAGTCCAGTATCGATTATAGCCTACGTTTCAGCTTGTAATTCTTCGTATATTCAGCCTTTCTGATACCCCTCTGGCTAAGCTGATAAAAAACATCTCTTTTTCAACCATATCCTCGACATATATCTCCCCTCATCAGCCATGATTGCGACAACGAAGTACTCTGGGACGCCGAAAGCCAAAGCTCAGGCTAGTGCAAACATGACGCCCTCTCGCTCTATCCTTAGGAAGTCGCAGCCTACGCTGCCTTCCCTAAAGCGCTCACGATCCGACACCACAACCTCCGTCGATGAACAGCCCGTTTCCAGCCCTACTAAACGCCGAAAAGTAGAGTTCAGCGACGCACCTATCGAGGTTCACAACATCGGCCAACGGCCCATCAGAGAGTTCAAGATGGAAGTTCAACGTTCCCTTGAGCAGCACGCCCGCGGAGATAGCGAAGGCTATCTTGCCTTGAAGCACTACTTCTCTAACGACTGTGTCCACGCTGACCCAGACAACGAAAATTCTCTCAAGCCTCACGAGCTCAAGGGGTACGTCATTTCGCTGGCCAGCTTCACGCCCATTCTGAAGCAAAATGCATACGAAAGCCTGGTTTCTTCTATGCTCCAATGCACGTGGGTCGGCCGCGATGAGAGCTTTCTGCACGCCTACATAGAGTTCCTTGCTGCACTCATAACCGTCAAGAGCTCATACATGATGGAGGTATTTGACATGATCGTCGGCAAGTTTACGGATGTGCGGCAATCTCACTGGAATGTGCCCGGATTTCCGGAAATAAACTGCGCCATTATGCAAGATCGGGTTCACTCTTGCCTCAAGCGTCTCCTCAAAATGTTCCCTGGTGCGCTGGCCACATTGCGCAGCATCATCAAGAACCGGTTCCCCTCAGTCGATGAGTCTAGACGGGTATACTCAGCTTATCTCCAGAACATCTTACGCATGAAGGAGTATGCGCCCGCAATCGGCTCCTATGTACTCGATGTGATAGTCAAGCAGATGGTTGACATTGACGTAGAAATGCAGGCTGACCTAGATGATCTGGATGGCCCTATGGCTCTTGCCCTCCAAAGCGTCTTCAGCCAATCCCATGACGAGGACGAAGATGATGACGATAGCGATGCTGAGTCAGTTGCCAGCGACGATTCGGATATAAACGAGGATATAGCCAAGGCCCGAACCGTTCGTGATCAGGTAGAAAAGCTCGATACTGCCATGGACACCATGTTCCTCTTCTACGATGAGGTGCTGTCTATCTCAGATCCCAAGACTGCTGAAGCCATCACAAACGACTACATGAAAACACTTCTAAGTGAATTTAGCAATATCATTCTCCAAACCCGCAAGTCTCGTCATACCCAGTTCTTGCTATTCCATTTTGTGCAACAGTCTGAAAACACGATGATACAATTCATCGACACGTGTGAAGCTATCGCATTTCGCTCTAATTCGGCTGCCGCTCTGAAGGATTACGCCGTATGCTACCTTGCCAGTTTTGTTGCGCGTGCCGCTCGTCTTCCTACCCACCTCATCCGCAGTGCCTTCCATCGTCTCCTATCACAAATGGAGCGTCTCCGTCTCACCTACCAGCCAACTTGCCGGTCTCCCGACCTTCGACGTTATTACTCGTACTATGCCGTGTGCCAAGCTGTGCTTTATGTATGGTGCTTCCGGTGGCAATGTCTAGTTGAGGCGGTGCCTGACTACGTCGATCCCGAAGATCCGTCGTCTTATGTCGGCCAGCCCCTAGATTGGGGCCACCAACTGCGCTCTGCCATGCAGAACAACCTGTTTTGTCCTCTCAACCCCCTCAAAGTATGTTCTTCTGGAATCGTTGAGGAGTTTGCCAAGCTTGCGCACAAGCTCAATCTTGCCTACATATACCCGCTTCTAGAAACCAACAAGCGTATCAATCTCGGCCAGTACACGCAACGGTCATACTCTGCTGGCGGTGGTGCATTACGCGACACTAAAGCAGAGACAATCATGGATGAGAGTACCTTGCAACTCGAACAGTACTTCCCCTTCGACCCTTACCAGCTTCCATTGAGTAAGCGCTGGATTGAGGGCGAGTATAGATCATGGCAGACGATTCCTGGTGTTAACGCCGACGATAGCGACGATGATAGCAGTGAAGACGATGGCGATGATGATATCGAGGTCCTCATTGAGGAAGATGAAACGGGTAGCGATGAAGATGATGACTAGATGACACCGTCATGCTCACTTCTACCTTCTCGCTTACAATATCCATAAACGTCTTTGCTATCATCTCCTATTCATAGTCTTGTCACGAAACGATTTTCCTTACATATGTTTTTTTCACTATCAGCACATATTCACGGCCTACTCTTTCTCTTATTTCGATCAATGGTCTCTCAGCCTGTGTATCTCTTCCTTCGTCTCGCATAAATACTTAAAAAGTCTGGCGTTGTCATTTTCTTGGTTTTTCCTTTTACGATCTTTTGCTACGGCGTATCTCTTTCTGTTTTTTCTCTTTGGTTTTTTTGTCTTATAGACAGGGTTTTCACGGCGTTATGTATTCATCTTATTAGCACGGAGTTTTCGATGTTTATCATGTATTATACTAGGGGATCAGCTACGTGTAGTTTATCAGTTTTCCTATGTCACGAGATTGCCACCACTATTCTCGATCTGTCGTTCTATATCTTTCTTGATGTCAAGACAGACACTTGAAGGAAGGTATGTTTATCTTTGTTAGACATGGCTTCTATATCATATCTTATATAAATGAAATAAAAATATTGAATCACTGTACCATATTTCATGTCTCAACGCTGCCGGCTAAAAATCCGAGTTGCCTTTGAGTGAGTCACATAGGATCAGATTCCGTGTAGATCCCAGTCTTATAACTCATTGACGACGTTCAATATCCAAAATTCTCAGGCTATCATGGTATTGATGACTCTCTTCTGGTATGTTGTTCTAGTGTCGGACTTAATTTATTATTTATCGGAGTGTGAGTGTGAATCTCTGAGCAGCGGAGATGGGGCTCGGGGGACCAGCGATTGCGAAAAGTGTAGAGAAGAGGGCGTGGGCGGTTCTTGGCGCGAACATCCCTCGAGAGGTGAGAAAACGGTGTATCATGAAATAAATCAACAGATTCGAGGGAATAGAGAGCGACATTGGTGATATGTGCTGGGTGCTCTTAAAAACCCACGACGAAGGGGAATTTTTCGTCTTTGGGCAAAGGAGACACCATGAACCATGAACTCTAAGATACCCCCCCCCCCCCCCCCCCTCCCGAGGGTTGTAAAAGGGAAGGTTGAGTGTCGGACTTTATCGGCGGATTAGATGTTAGTCAAGGATGACTTGACTTGATGTGTTGTATACCTAGGGTTGTATATTTTCTCAACATGGCATGCTACTCAAGAAACCAGCAAGTATTTGTGATTGGCTATTATTCGAATTTGACAAGGGCTGGCATATCGTGTACTCTATTCATGTATGCCATTTAGAAAATTTCTCTGGTTTCTTCCTCGACCGTGATAGTTGGCCTAGACAAGGTATTCCTTCGGTTATAAGAAACAAAGCCCCCCCCCATCTAGCCATGCGCAACATGTTCTACATAGGTACTAAAAGCTGATGAATTCCTGTTCTTCATATATATAGCCAGTGACACGTTGGCTGTATCATCTGTTGTTGATGTGTCTGTTATTTATTGCCTAGCGAGAAGATAGATACCTGTTTGCGGTAAAAATAGACGGAAGATTGAAAGGAAAATATCCAAGATCTACATTATATCGTAGACAGTTGTCTTTCTCTACCTAGCATACCTGTTTCTTCCTCGTGAAAATAACTTGAGTATAAAATAAGTATTTTTTCAATGTTATTCTTGCTTACTTATACCTATTGCTATAGTCTAAAACTTTATAGCCTAGTTAGCCCACTTGAAAGCTCAGCTTTCGGTCCGAGTCCGAGTACCAGATTTAACTAGCTACATATGTACAACAAGACGCAGCTCTTCCATCCTAGATCCTAAATGAAGCGATCATCATGACTTTTCACTACTATACAAAGCCAGCATGGGGCAAGTAGCCAGCCGCTGATGTTATCTTCGTCTAGACATACTTTAGAGGAAGAGTTATTTTCTTAGCTACTACGGCATCGACACCTATCCACAACAAATGGGCAACCTCGGCTTTGAATATTTTTCTATCCATTATGTCATTTCTCGTGCTCCCTTGACCGAGACTACAACTCAGCTTACGCCGATCAATAATCATAAGTTGATCGTTTGTTTATTAAGCGTCGTTCAGCCGACTTGGCGGCTAGTAATGGGAAAGAACAAGTAAGTATCAAATCACATTTAGTACTACAGCTCCAACATAAAAACTATCCGTCGTAAGCAAACAGGGATCATCAGACATGCAAAATGCAAGAATGAGTTAGAGAAAATTAAAAAGCCTAACCGAAACTAGTCATAGACTGTACTTATATACATGTAGCTGTGGTGGATAGTCGAAATATTGATACCCAATATTGAAACTAAAGTTGGCAATAGTAGCGACATGGCGTTTAGATAAGAAAGATATCATGATTCACATCTTACTTTGCTTTCAAAATACCGGTTGTAAAAGAGACTTCAGGCGTATCTCAGCTAATGTTAAGGCAGGGCATATCTGCCTTGATATGTTCGTCGTTTGCACAATGTTATTAAATGTTATTCATTCTTTTGTTTATCTCTTTATTGCATGTGCGCCGCGGATATCCAGATAATAGAAACAGTAGCTTCTATGTGTACTATTATTTCCGCAAATTTCTATAAATTGAGGCTAAAATTCATCTAGCAAATGTATGTTCTAGCATCGTCACATCCAGAACAAGGCTATCACGTGGGTTTTTGTGGGCTACGTTATGCATGTTTTGTTCTAGTAAGTGATCAATATTTGAATCTTTTCTTTGAGAAGCCCCATGATGAGTTCCCAAAACAAGACATAAGTTTGACATCGTCTTAACCTTTTTCATCCATTTATGTCTTTTTTGCAATACCACTTAGCTCTTTGTCCGACATGATATGATTACTACAAATAGTACTGTGAACTGACAAAAAAACAGATAGATAACACCTCATTGTGATCACCCAGCCAGGGCAATATTGCACATAATGCTACTTTAGCCAATTCATACAAAGTCTTTCTAATAGTAGATATAATGTAAGAAATAGGACTGACTTAATATACAGACTATTCACAAGGTTCGACAATTCAGTTTTAATTCTGAAAAGCATATCAGTACATCTGAAGCGACGGTTCTAGATCCATTAAGGCCCTCAGTTCTAACTCCCAAACGAATAATCATGTCCCGGGGAATATCGGCGTTGACAACGCCAGGTTAACGGTCATGGATACAGAAGTTACAATAGCCAATTTACAGAGGGAAGATTCCTTTACTATGATATAGGATTACTACTAACCTCCTTCTCAGCATCCCGTCTCATACAGATAACCCCCCCGCCGGCCAAGCTAACATTGTACCAACAAGGCCGTATCGACGATATATTGGCCATCAATGTGATATGTCATTTGTATATCGTAGGGATTTCTTAGTCTGTGCCAAAATGAAACTCACCTTAGAAATAGAATTAGTGGTGAAATTTCATAGTGTTAGCCACTGCCGTTTGCTATTATTTAAAAATCAAAGTTCGGAGCTTTTTAGGTTGTTTCTCTAATTGATTTAATTATATTTAACGACTACCTAAATCACTAAGATCATACGACGCCGGATTTGGGTTGTTCCTCTTTTTCCGATCATCATGCCGAGGGGAAAACTTTCCGCTAGCTCTTCTCCCTGGGAAGGGCTGCGTGTCTGTGAGTAAGAACCGTACAATCAGAACGTAGTAGTGCCGTGGGTTTTCACTTGATGTTTCGCGGGACGGATAATATCGTCTTCTGATTAGTCAATACCTTGTTTTCGTTTACCATATTCATTGGCTCTCAGTCGTCGTTGGTCTTGACTTGATGTTTTTGTGAGACCTTCCAATTTTGTCTGTTCCTATTGGTCAGTTGATCTTTTTGGTATCGACTTGTTTTTATGGGTCCCGTCAATTTCTATTGGTCAGTTGCCGTTTTTTTGGTCTTTTCAATGCTGTCGTTCGTTCTTGCTGTTTCCTCGTTCTGACTTGCTGTTTTTATGGGGCCTTCCCAAAATGAGTTATTCTAGATTTCTGCAGTTTCTACAGCCACTTTATTACAACATTGACTAAGAAACATCAAAAGCTAAGAGGGTTAATTGAAATCCACTCATAAGTCAGGTGCAACGTTTAATTTTCCATTTTCAGTCCTTATTGCAGTCAGCAGTAGATTTGTAACATTTATTACTGCTGAGTGAAAGAAAATAAAAAAAAATAGTTCATGATGACAAAGGCATAAACCATCCCAAAGATATTAAAAAGATATTTGGAGAATTCAGGAGCGGCAGGTCTTGTGTGTAGATATATAAAAGCATTAGCCAAGCAATATTGAATGAACATACATAGCCAAGAAAGAGTAAACACTTAGAGCCTGATGGGTACTTCTTTTATATATCTCTACTCTAAAAATTTGGGGAAAAGATGTAGCTTACATATAACTTCTAGACTTATAAAAGTTAAATATGATAGATGTTCCTTATAAGATTGCCCACCACAATAAAGACTGAACTAGGCTTGTGTACAGTAGGGGGGGGACATAGCTCTTGAATGTATCAAATAGAAGTAGAGGTATCTTGAGAGTACAGATATGTTCCTAACAATTTCTGGCCAATTCAGAGTATTCTGATTGATTTTTCTGTGAATATATTCTCGTGGTTTCCATACTTTCTAAATATTAGGTTTGAACTTTTTCTACATATTCATCTTTCTCTTTGTATTCTATCACTTCATCTTGGACTTACCTCAATTTTTCCTTTCCTTTCTAGCTGCACTAATTACTAGATAAATGTTGATACCTGCCAGGATAACCCTCTTGCTTTTTCCCCAAGATTCATTGATCGTATGGAGCTATAGAGCTATGAATATTTAGTAGTACATGTGATGTAAAAATCTTAGCTAAATGTTATGGCTTTAGTTAACTTGCGGTACATTTTTCAGTGTTTAATCTTTTTTCCTTGCGGCTTCAAGTTCCTTTTTCTTTGCGTTCTTTTCCCTTTCCTTGGTTGCGACAAAGTTTTACCTTAGGCTCTGTCTGGCTGCGTCCATCCGCGAAGCGGGGGCGAAGCCAATCTTGTTTTAATAGTAATGGTGTCGCTTTGATACGGCCATTCGTGTGACAAAGGGAACAATAGGACCCTAAATTCTCTTTGTCTTTAAATTTATGGCAGAGCGGCAAGTGACACAAGCAACGACAATGAGACTAGTTCTTGCCTGTCGTGAAAGATACTTACTAGGGTTAGCAATAAAATATTGATAGGGTTACTACATACATGTACTATGGTGAGTTGGATCGTTCGATTGGTCGTTTTTTTCTCTTGCGGGATACTACGTGATGATGAAGCATCAGGTTGATAATTTCAAGCAAGGTAGATTCCCCCCAAGTGTGAATAAAGGCGGTGTCATAATGAACAACCCACTTGGTATGGACTTTATATACTAAGGAAGACATGATATTTGTTGCAATAGAGTAGCATTGAGCACCTGTAATGAAGCTGATAGAAAGATGGCTTGGTCTAGATCAGGCAAAGCTACTCACATGATAGTAAATCTCGCTAGACGCTGGGAAATGGGGCTTGATGGGGTCTAGGGGAGGACAACATATGCGAAACCGACACTATAATCGCCGGAACGGGTCTCTGAGTGTATATTTGAGGGACTGGCTCCTGGTAGAAACATTACACATAGCCGGAAATGGGCATGTGCTTCGTTCTTGTCTATTCTAAGAGCGGAAAGTAGTCAAGACTACGGATATATACATGTATATATATATTTGTACAATGGCTAGTAGTATTACAAGCGATGATCCTAAATTTGATATCAAGGCACCATGTTTGACGAACTGGGGGCATTTACAGCGTTGTCTATGGACCAGTTTACGAACAATTGGTGGGATAAGCGATTATTAGCAAGGCTAAAGTCCACCCCGCTCATACAATACAGGAAAGGGAAAGAAAAAAGAACGAAATAAGATGTATAGCTATTTGTATATATCTGAAGGAACATGGATGGGGTTGGATTGGATCCGCAAAGCAAGACAGGCGAATGCGAGGCAAGCTCAGATAAAATAGAGCCTGCATGGCATAGTATCGTTGGGTGATTATCGGTCAGGCAAGAGCATGGCAAGCAAAGAAAGAAGAGAGAGCTAGGCTGTCAACAAGGGCCAGTAAGGATAATACAGTAAAATATAGTAGGAGCAACACCATTTTCAGTTGTTTATCTGGATGTAATGCTGCAAGAACAAAACGAACCCCTAGCCTGGATATTAGCTCCTACATCAAACGTTGGGCGGATTTGATGGACAAACACCTGTAGTTGTAGTTGAGTTGGGTTTTGATGTGATGGCAAGCCATGAGAGTAATTGAGTTCGATGCTATCTGCAGCCAACCCGTCTTAGGGATACGACCATGAAATACAAATATACTAGCATTGCCACATCGGATTTCGGACGTCGCAATGTATACTACAAAGCGATAGACGACTGGCTATGGGCTAGATGATAGGAAGATGCTTATATAAAGGCAGGCCAAAGAGAAGTTCCGTATTTGATTGACGATGGTCATCTGTAGTCGAGACGAGAAGACGGAAAGAAAACGGAAACAACTTAAGCTGAGAACTGTAGACAGGGTAGGGGGTGCTGTTTTTCTTTTCTTTTCTTCTTTTTTTGAATTTTTCTGGAGTGAACTGGTTGCTCTATTGACGGTAATGTCACATCACAAATGGGATATAAAATATAAATGTGCGGGCGTATATCTACTGGACATAGACTCTTAAAAAATAACAGCGAAGACGCGATGCCAAGTTAATGTTTGAAATAATTGCTTTTCTGGGTCAAGCTGGCTGTCCGTCAGATTTACTTGTCAGACAGACGACAAAAATCATTTTTTTTTATAATTTTTTTTTACTAGTGAGCCTTCGTGCGACGCTCCTTTTACTGTACAACGTCTACTCTGCAAAATCCGCAAAATTCACGATACGATAGTTGGCTATATGGCACGCAAGTGAATAAATAGGAAAAAAAATCAATCACTGAATAGTAACCAAAGCGGCAGAATCATCTGTCATGTAATGAAAAGTAAAAGCCGCTACTAATCATGCTTGAGTTCGCTAAGGTATTTCTAGTAGTGAAAATCTAGCACTAATGACGTTAATCTTTCGATATTTAGTGGATAAGACTTACCAAGCGTAGAAAGTTGACTGGCTGGAATGAATCTTCTTTTTTTAATTTTTTTTTTTAATTTAGCATGTATAAAAAAACGCGGCCACTAACTGAAAAGCCACACTCACGCTAGCGAAAGCCACCCCGACTTTCATTATAACTCTGAAAATACGGTCTTTGGTACTTGCATGCATATTAGTACAACTATGTTCAAGTGCTAAAACCGTTTGGGGCCGCCTGTGTCCTTGGTGATATTGGCATTACAGATATTCATTCCTGAGTAAATTCATAATGTACCAATCTACAGCATCAAAAGGGAACAAGGCCATGATCCCACTGTAATTGTACTTTTACACATACATCAGCTATCCGTATTAAGACGGAAATAAATCATTGAAAGATGAGAGAGCTTTGGGTATATAGAAGCTTGGATACGCGATCATCGACGTCGTCAGCTATCAGTACTCGCTGACATAGTAGAAAACTCCTTCTCTCTTTAAGTAATCTTGTGTACGGACTCTTAACGCTTAAGGTGAAAACGTAGCATAGCTACAACATCTTTGTCAATACATATACCCCTCCGATGAGCTAAGTAAACCATATCAATGTTTGTCCGAACCTGTTGCTAGACACCGACTTTTTCCCGGTGCTTCGGAAACTCCTTTGTTCCTTGATGAAAAAGAAACGGGTAGCAGAACCGTTGGAGATGCTTACATGCTTTGTTGTAAAATGTTGGCTCACAATATCGTAATTCCATCAAGTAACCTTGTAAGCTTTATAAAAAGATTGAATTAAAGGTGTGATTTTGAGTGTACAGATATATAATACTATATATGCGCTAGAATAGTTGAAGTTGTATGCTGACGACATACTAGAAGTAAGTCAAAGGCGAAGGCCGTATCCGAGGCATCTAGATAGGCAGCATATTTGAAGTCATTATTGAGCCCTAGAAGGTATATGTAGTATTTGTCTAGTTCCTTGGGGACCACTGGTCAAGGATGTCTGGGCTGTTCATCAACCTCTGGAAATTTCTGAAGGCCTGCCTATGGGTCTCTGGGAAAAAAGGTTTTATTGTTTTCTTGTTGGACCATATTCTTCAGGGAACCCCCGGCGTATAGGCCCTTGTAACTGCGGGTTGAACCAACACTGGGAGCCCAGGATGGCTCGCCCCGGGGTCACCTAAACTAATGCTACTCAAGCTACATAGCTAGTAGTAGAAACGAGTAGAAAAGGATTAAGTTGCACGAAGCCTAAATAGGAATGGGTTTTCTGAAAAAAAAAGAGAAAAAAATCGTGAAGCTTCCTTAATAGACATTATAATTACTGGAATGTTTGTGATGATTGTGATTAATGAGTATTATTATGTACTATGTATAAGCATCCACTGTTTTCTTGTGCTATTTCTATTCGAATAAGTAAAACTCTTCCTGGTACGCAAAGAACACCGCTAAATGAATAGATCGTTACTTGAGTACTTTGTAGAGTAGAAAAATAATGAGTGGATAAGTACAGAGAGAAACTTGGCAGGGGGCAAAATAGTTATTTCATACTCTTCCATCTACATCTATCTATACTACTACTATATAATTGTAGGTTATATCTACAGTCCACCTAGTCAGCGTGGTAACGTGTCTCTTTTTGTAGAGCCTAGTGTGTGACTTCCGGCGTTGAGTGTCTATTTTCTCGGCTTGCTAGTGTGAAGGCTGTCTTTGCCAGTGATATGAAGGCACATAGAAGTAAGCAAGTGCTACCATTTTGACACTCCAAACTTTGCCTCGTTCTCACACTCTCTCATAAATTCAAGAATGACATAATAAGCATTCTCATGATCGGACTTCTCACCGCTATATTTCCGATTATCTAATAGATAATTGTACATACATACATACAGTATTGAAGTGCTGAGATCCTAGAACCAAAGCGCCGAACTGTCAGTGGCTTATTAAAAGGGACCAACGGAGACTAGGCCTAGCTAGCTCGCTACTCTGCTGCTTTGGTAAATTTCAACGACAAAAAAAACAAAGTGGCTTGGAATAATTGATGGCGCACAATAAGGGAGTGTGCATGTGGCAAGCCAAACGACAAAACTATTAAAACACCTTTTTCCCAGAGAAGTATTTTCTGGAACAAAGACATGGCGCACTATAGAGTAAGGCTTGATAGTCAGCAGTTAACGTTGTCTAAAAGGGGATGGTACAATGTTGTTGGCAAGCCACTATATGAGAACTACTCGAATAATCAATCAAAATTTGTTAGACATACATACATATCGACGAGAGGAGACAAATGCTGAGAACCCTTGAGTAATGGATATCATATATGTAAACACATAATACAGATACATATTTGTGCTCGCTTTAAAAGTCTTGGCATGTATGTAGGTTAGTCTGTCTTCTTGGTGTCATACTTGGAAAATTTCCCTTCTGTGCATTCTCTAATAGCCCAATCCTACCACGACATTAGTGGGAAGGCAGTGAAAAAAAAGAGTTAAATCGAGTGAAAAGGTCAAAAAAGATCAAGATATAAGGGAAAGGTCTTCGATGTGAGCCAAAAGCAGGTTCTTTCTTTTGGTTGTCTTCTTTCCGTTTTCATTGCCGATGATGACCTATATCAGGAAATTTACTAGCACTTAAACACCCTAAAATGTATATCCGAGCTCTCCAAGCCCGCCAATTCCGATAGGCTCATTTCAACTAAGCTTACAAGTCCTTTCAATATGTTCTTTGCATCGATCAAGGCCTGCTCCAGTAATATAGACGTACTATTTGTTAGCAATGCCTATACTGCGTATTGGATATACAGCATTGAGTGCCGACGGAGCATGCCTGCATTTCTTGGAGGTATTTGCATATCTTCTGATACAATGACATCAATATGTCACCATTCTCAAAAAAACCCTTTGATCTTATGTCCAATACGATAAGTTGTTAACACTATACAGAGTGGGAACGTGATGGCTATGGCGACGAGCGCAGACGGGACCGCGGTGGTAGAGACAGACGTGGTCCTGGAGGCGGCGGTGGTGGTGGTGGTGGTGGCGGAGTTGCAGCTGCAGCTGGACCTGATGACTTTCCCAGTAACCGCGGCCGCAGTCCTTCACCTCCCAAGAAGCGCGAGCCTACTCCCGACTTGACAGACGTTGTGCCTGTCCTAGAGCGTAAACGCCGTATGACCCAATGGGATATCAAGCCTCCTGGCTACGACAACGTCACCGCCGAGCAAGCAAAGATGTCTGGCATGTTCGCCCTACCAGGAGCTCCCCGCCAGCAGCAGCAACAACAAAACGACCCCTCCAGACTACAAGCCTTCGTCAAAAACACGAACAACTCCGAAACCACGAACAATGGCGCATCTCTAAAGCCCAATAACGCCCGCCAAAGCAAGCGTCTGATTGTATCGAATCTCCCTGCCAAGACGACGGATGAAGGCATACAAGCATTCTTCAACTTACAAATGAATGGACTAAATGTCATCGAAGGCACAGATCCTTGTGTTCTTGCCCAAAAGTCAAGGGACGGTTCCTTTGCTATCATCGAGTTCCGCGAATCGTCTGATGCGACAGTCGCGCTCATTTTCGACGGTACCTTGATGGAGGAGTCTAGTTCTGATCACTCAGGAATCTCCATCCGTCGTCCCAAGGACTACATCGTTCCCGATGTTCTCAATGATCGGAACAACCGCGAACGTGGCGAAATGGAGACTATTGTTCCCGATAGCCCCAATAAGATCAGCATCTGCAACATTGCTCCATTTTTCCAAGACGAGCAAATCACCGAGTTGTTGCTATCTTTCGGTGAACTAAAGGCATTTGTCTTGGTCCGTGACAGACACACCGGAGAATCAAGGGTAAGTTTGTCGCACGCTATTAATTGGTATCTAACATGGCTAACATGGTATGTAGGGAGCTGCTTTCTGTGAATATGTTGATTCATCTGCTACAGATGTAGCTATCCAGGGCCTCAACGGCATGGAGCTTGGTGACAAGAAGCTCAGGGTACAAAAGGCCAGCTGTGGTATCACACAAGTTTCTGGTATCGAGATGGGCATCAGTGCCATGTCGATGCTGGCGGGAACTACTGCAGTCCAGCCTGACGAGACCCGTGTTCTACAGCTTCTTAACATGGTGACACCGGACGAGTTGCTAGACAACGACGATTACGAGGGTATATCTTCCTATCCAACTTGCTCCCACCAAAAATACATGTGTACTAACATTCTACATCTAGAAATCCGCGACGACGTTCACGATGAATGCTCCAAATTTGGCACTATTCTCGAGTTGAAGATTCCCCGTCCCTCGTCTGGCTCAAAGCAGTCACCTGGTGTCGGTAAGATATTTGTCAAATTTGACACTAAGGAAGCCTGTGGCAAGGCTCTACGCACTCTTGCTGGTCGCAAGTTCTCTGATCGTACTGTTATCACAACCTACTTCCCCGAAGAGAACTTTGAGGTTGGTTTGTGGTAAGCGATTTTATACGTTTTTTTATCTGTTCATAATTGGCACCTCATTACTTTTACAATGTTTTTCTTTTCTTTTGGTTTTGCTTTCTGGAGTATAAAGGGGAATCACAAATAGGGACTTAAGCAACTTTGGCATTGCACGTTTTTACAACACTCAATATACGTCAGCTCGAGAGCTATGTGCACATTTATTCACAATGATACTTCTCATATTACCACATGATGATTTAAATAATATAACACAATATATTTTGGATATATACTCCATAGCGTAACCAATTGTCTTCCCCGTGTTCGGCAAATAAAAAGTGATACCTAAATGCGATAGTTAGCATAGAGTCCTATCAAATTTTTAACAAGTAAAAGTGATAGGTAGTGTAATGTTTCAGAGTAAACAGTAGAATCAAGGGACCTAACGGTCCTCATGTTATAGGTACCAGAAAAATGACCAGTCTCATCAAATACATAGGGTATGTGGGTTTGAGGGTTTAGCACTAACCTGTGTGGATGTGCTAGGAAGCAAGGTTGCTAAACGTTAGTATATGTTAGCTTTATTGAAGACAAAAAATTCTTCCAGTATCAATAACGCGCGCTAAGCGTGCTCAAATTAGAGCTTTGCGCATTCTGAAAACTGCAGTTTTTTAGTTGTTTGTTTAGAAGAGATGGTAAGTTGCAAACATTGACGCAAGGCTTTGCAAACTTTTGTTGTCCAAGGTGGGTCACGATAGCCTTGTCAGTTTAGTCAGCAAAATTACAGGGAATATCACGTGAAGTAAAATTCACCCCACTTGTTTCCAATCTAGTAGGCCCTAATTAAACGACAAGTAACCGGCCAGACTCTATTGATATCCACGCACAATATTCCCCACTTAGTGAGAAAGATTTCGATCCAGTTTACCATAGCAAAATCATATTGGCGAACTTTTTTGATCTCTGTTTAGCTCTTACTTCTTCTTCTCTTTGACAACAACCTCTCCTCGCCAATTTTCCGAGACTACACCAAACCGACAAAATGGGTAGACTTCACAGCAAGGGCAAGGGCATTTCAGCCTCCGCCGTTCCTTACTCTCGCACCGCTCCCGCGTGGCAGAAGACCACCCCCGACCAGGTTGCCGACCAGATCTGCAAGCTGGCCCGTAAGGGTGCTTCTCCCTCTCAGATTGGTGTCGTCCTGCGTGACGCCCACGGCATTGCCCAGGTCAAGATTGTCACTGGTAAGGAAATTGAGCTGAAATACTTTTTGCTGGTGAGAAAGTTGCTAACAGAATATGCTTTAGGTAACCGCATTGTCCGCATCCTGAAGGCCCACGGTACGAATTCCCCCATCTGAATATCAATAAACGATGATATCCCGCTCGATCACGACTCGAATCGTAGAAACAATACTCCAAATGTAGAATCATCGAGTACGGATCGAAACGGATATACGTCTTGTGACATGTACAAGGTGGTCACTACGTCGAAAGACGATGGCCAGCCTGTTATTGCCTCTGATCGGTCTTGGCTGACAGAGTGAAACTTATAGGTCTGGCTCCTGAGCTTCCTGAGGATCTGTACAACCTGATCAAGAAGGTTAGTTTATTTCTTAACATCTCTCCCGCTCCGTTGGACACAGTTTACTAACATCTGCCATCCAGGCTGTCACCGTCCGCAAGCACCTTGAGCGTAACCGCAAGGACAAGGACGCCAAGTTCCACCTGATTCTGATTGAGTCTCGTATCCACCGTCTGGCCCGTTACTACCGCCGTATTGCTCAACTTCCCCCCAACTGGAAGTACGAGTCCGCCACCGCCAGCACCCTGGTTGCTTAAATGCACCCTCATCACCTTTCTTAAAAATATGATGTGTATGTGTATTCGGGTCATCTGAACGGGAGGTTGTCTCAAATGAAGAATAAAAAAACCTTTCAATCAAGTCAACTTCTCTTTCCATGAAAAAAAAAGCGCATTGTCTTTTATAACGAAATCATCATTACGGAGTTCGGGTGGGCTTAGGCGTTTATACGGTCCGGAAATTAGAAGCAATCATTTTTTTCATCTTCAAATGGATTCTTCACGGCCTGTATCGCCAGGCCAACATGAACATGTGAATATGTTTGTATTATACCTCTAGAAATATAAGCCAACTTGTAGTGATTGTGAAATGTGTGGAATTTTATCAAGATGCATATATCTCGGGTATCAAAGGGCTATGTTGCTTGCTAGCATCAAAATATTGAAATGAACTATACCTATCTACCTATTCGACATTTTCAAGTTCTTCGGAACGTTGAATCAAGTATTCACCAAGAACTCTTAGAGGATCCGCGGGCCTAAAAGACAAAGTTAGCTAGACCATAATAGTTCATAAAAGAAAGATATGTTAACTCACTGTTCAGCGCCGATCTTTTTCATGCCTTCCATCAGTACACCAGTGACTTTAGTATTGAGATACTTGCGGACTGACTCCTTGTCACCGCTGGCTTCTGCGATAGCCTTTTCAACACGGCGTTAGTTTAACAGTATCAATAAGACAATGAATTGAACTCTACCCAAGAGGACAACATACCGGATCAGTGGCATCAGTCATCTGCACATCAACTGGGTTGGAAGTCATGATTAACAACTTGTGAGATTGAAGAGAAACACGGATTATAGCCTGAAAAGTATAAAGGCTTCAGAAAGTGACCAAGCCCTTGGAGACGAGGATATTCGCTAAGATCTTCTTCACGATGATCGTCGTTGAAAAAGGACCAGTTAGTCGTGCATTTTCTAGCACGTGACATCGCGTGTATAACGTGAAATTTTGATTTCAAGAATTTAGGCACACGTCTGGGTTAGCATCAAACCCTAGTATTTGTATTACATTGAGCTCACACATCTGTCAAAACTACTCATAATATGTTGCTAAAAAATGACGAATAACATCGTGGATATTTCATTTATTCTTTAGACGAGTTAGGGCCTTGAAAAACTTCTATGATGGACAAATTTATCACGCGCAAGCCACGGTTCGGTAAAGAAACACCGGAGAAACCACCAAAAAAGAAGGCTCGTCTAAGTGACGTTAATCTTGAGACTGATTCCGATTCTAGTGCCGTGATCAAGCCAGAAGATGATGGTAGTATATATTCCACTATCGAACTAGATATTTTCTCAAAGGAGGACCCATTTTTGGTATCATTCGAGGCGGCAGTTCCCGCCATTGATGACTCAAGTCTTCTCGTTGATGAGGGTATTGATGGCAGTGAGAAAGATGCTATAAAGAAGGAAGCAACGACAAACACAATAGATGACCGTAAGCCGCGGTGGGTCGAAGGCAAGAGCTCGTTATACGTTGATGCATTCAATCTGGCTTTAGACGTCGTTGTCGCAGACGAATCGCATCTCTTCAACGAAAAGGAACATGGGATCTTCGGTCAATGGCGGGAACTCAAGTACCAAGAACAATACTTGTAAGAGCAATCAATACCAGATCTCATGAGTACGCTTTAGTGGTTAACTAATATGCATCGCAAGATATGTGAGGTTATTTCTTCGCAAGACAGCTGCATGGCATCGGATACATCGCCTAGAATATCACAGTGACGTGTCCGATATGAAGTCTACCATAGAAGTTTTACAACAAAGGCGACAACACACGAGTCCAGAGACGCCCAAGGAAGAAGTCCAGGATGAGGACTTGGCAGCACCCCTTGAGGATATTGACTACGCCAGTTCATTTTCGTTTATGGACTCGTCTGATGAATACATCACCACAGTTGAAGAGGCAGTAGATCTTCTCAGTCTAGATGAACTGAAGGCTTTTGCAAAAGCCGCTCACGTACCAGGTAAGAACAAAGTAGATCTTTGTCGAAATATAGCGAGAAGCGCAACAGAACAGAGAGGCCTGATCTCACTTGGAGTGACACGGCAAAAGTTGTCGGTGCCTTCAAGTGTGGAAACACCTGATATAGAGTCCAAGGATGGCCAAGGCCTTGTTGCTGATTCAGTCGATACGCCGCCAAATCGCGAGAAAGCAGTGTTGGACAAGATCCTTACAATTGCTGGGCCGTGTATCCGTGTTTCTCACCAGACTTTCAAGTTGTTTGAACGCGTCCATATCGTCTTCTACCGCTCGACACAATGGACCGAGAAGTCACTCACCGCCATCATTCTTGCCAAGATATCCCGGCGTAACTTTCCGGAATACATTGTCCATAGATCCGCTACGATCTTTCCGTCCCGAAAGACCCTAATCGAGTTTGATAGTGCGCTCCGTCTTGAAGCCGAGGTTGATGCATTACTTGAAACCGGCTCTGCTGCCTTCCCGCGTATCTTGGAGATTCTAGACACTATCTACCCTCGCTGGCAAACGCTGATCAAAGAGGAACAAGAGAAAGACTACATATTCGAACCTGGCGAAGGCATTTACCTACGCCGTTTCTCACCCGCACACACCTTGACTCGTCTCGTACATAAGGGCGCCTACGTCCTCGGCCGCCTCAAGCAATACGAGCGTGAATACAGTCTCCTCAACGAACTTCTAGATCAGCGACTATTCCACCCGGCGCGCCGCGGTGCTTGGTATCAGCGCAAGGCTCTCCTCGAAGAACACTATCTACACGCTATCGACACTTTAAACACCGACGGTGCCGCCACAATAGACATCTCCACCCGCAAGAAGTCGTGGAAGAAAAAAGGCCGTAGATACCTGTGAGCGCGGTCTACAGGATAACCAATGTCATGTGATCTTCCACCATGACCTACAGAAGCGTCTGGTAAAGCTGGAGCGACAGCTGCGTATTCCCAAACGGCTACAGCACGACTTTGGCCATGTTTTGCTACGTGCTCCGCAAGAACATACGGTGGAAGGTATTCAGCTTAAGCCGGCAACTTGCATATCCGCATTGTCTAGGGCCAGCACACGCACAATGTGGCTTGATACGCTAGGCGTAGATCCAACTGCCATAGTGAGCGTTGAAACCATGTGCCTTAGCTGGTACCGACACCATGGCGGCTGGAAAGGCTACCACGCCGAAGGGGGCATCGTGCGCACATTATTTGCGTATCTATTCTACGACATCCTCTTCCTGCCCGTGGCCAACGTCTTCCAGACCGCGTTCCAGAACTGCCCACTCGATCTCTTCACCGATGCCTTCTACGCAGCACGGGCTCCTGAGATAAACCAACGTCTAGCGGCGATATCTAACGGGAAAGGCGAAGATATCGTGGCAGACGTCATGCGGCGCGAGGGTGAGCGGCAGCCATGTGTCGTCGGCTTAGACTGGACCAAGTACGAGGCAGATGATGTCTTGGAGCTAGTGCGATGTTTCCAGCCGCCCGGAGCTCTTGCGGCCATCTGTAAGGTCTTAGCGCAGGAATATCGAATGCGTGGTGGTGGTCTGCCTGATTTACTACTGTGGCGACCACGATTGGAAGACAAAAAGGAGGCGGACGTCAAGAACATGGGTCTTGATGAGTCTGTAGATAAGGTGGCATCACAGTCAGGCGAATGCATGTTCGTGGAGGTCAAGAGCACCAATGACCGTGTAAGTGATACACAGAGACTCTGGATGCATGTACTCAGTGCAGCTGGTGTTCCGGTTGCCGTGTGTCGGGCTGCAGCACAAGAAGTCCGGGAAGCGTGATTCTCGGGGAGTCTTGTCACACTATCATGAATTCGCTCTACATAGAGAGCGTATGCACTAAATATACATACAATTACATCACATATGACACATATCTATGTATATCGGATACCACCACATATGCACCACCGGTACCTTGTGCGGCTATACTTGTCTTCAGCTAAACCGGAATATTGCGTTTCTGACCTCTCATTGGACAATATTTAAGTGACCAAGTGTCCAATATTCATGTCTGACAACTTGGTAAACAGCTCTGTCTAGCTTCGCCACTTGAAAAGCCAGCATTGTCTACAGGGCCAGATTCCATGTAATGTGATCCGGGAACTTCTGTCCTCCTCGTACTCTACTATATCTGCTGTCCGTATTCATTCCCCCCTTTATCCTTTCACAGTGGTAGTCTCGAAAGAGATGTCGTGTCCGAGCTGAATTTGCATGCAGCTGCTTGTTCTCTTTGCTCGACAACGGACTTGTCTCGCGCTTGCATAAGTAGGCGATACAGCCATGTTAACGGATAGCCGGATGCCACTACTGCTAGTATCATGTCTTAGAGAGCGAGAAATTGCCACGGATCGTCCATTTTCAAGTATCACCAATACTAGCTCTTGTATCATCCAGCTTGTGATATAAATAAAATACGACACTCTGTGGTTTCACCACTGTGCAGTACAGACCTTCAGTCTTTGTCGTGATATAAGTAAAAGAATAGAGTAAAAACCTGAAACAGCACAAGAGCATGGCGTGCGGAAGTTGCATTTTCATGTGCCTGCCATCCTGCCTCTTCTACTATGTATATCTGGGCGATAGAGGGTGTACTCCAAGCAATGTTTCGTCATAAGGATCTAACATTGCCGACTCTTATGATACATGCTAGTCTATTAGTGAGTCTAGTTCTTTTTAGACTCGGATATTCTCTGCTCCTTCCAAGAGGAAAAAAAAAAAGAATTCCAATATATCGACGGCGGAGATGCCGCAACGGTGCTCTTTTTTGATGCTGGTTCATTTCTACCTGTCGATGTAACATGTACTAAATGAACCTCCCAGACCGCAAATCATCGTTTATAGGCCTTGATTGGTGGATGACCCCGACTGCAAACTCAGCCAATTCTATCTAGAACATGGTACCAGTATTACATTCCTTGCCTTTGTCCACTAAACAAGTTGCTCTTGTTTTGTCTTGATTCTTTTGTTCTTTAGAGATCCTTTATACTTCTCCCCTGTCGAAATATGGCAATAACAGCCAAAAAGGAAACGCGGGATGAACTCACTTAACATTGTTTCGGCGGCAAACGAGACAAAAGAAACAAGGGAGGAGAAGAAACAAGACCTGCAGGGCCCTGAAATAGAGACGAATTGTCGTGGCACAGACGGCGGAGAAAGCATCAAAGCGGCGAATCTTCTTTGCGTACATGTACAAGAGATACTCTTCTAGGCTAGTACTAAGCACTATCGTTGAGTAGAATAATAGCAGATGATGGCGACTAGGATGAATTTATACGCAAATGAGCATTCATTTCAACAGAGACCCTAAATCACAGAAGGCATCAGTAGTGCTCAATAGCGAAATGATGTTCTAGTCAAAATGAAAACAATGACAAACTACCTTCCTACAAATAGAAAGCTTCTAGAGTATCGTTAATGCGCCGCCAGAAGAAGCGAATCCTACACTACGAAATTCTATATTGTGACATATTGATATATAAGTTGTACTTCGATAATCAGATATGCTATATGTAAATGTGCTATAGGCTTGTCATTTATCCAAGATTAGAACCCGAAAACCACTAGAACGTTTTGGTCTGACCTGCTAATTTTGTGCTCATTCTCACTCGTTATAAAACGGATAGCAACAGTTTAGATTCTTTCGATACTATAAACCCTAGGACTTGGACTAAGCGTCATCCAACACCTGGTTGCATATACCACCCTCCAATCTAGAGCAAAATTCGGTTCAAACACCATCTCCTGGACCTTTGCTCTCTTTCTTTGACGTTGGTTTTAAATGCGAACGTTGTTTCTGCCAAGCGAGGGGCAGGAACAAAAGGGGAACTGTGACTGGCATGCTACATAAAAGGTCCATACATCTAAATGGATCCCATGGATGTGAAGTGAAGGAGAAAGTAATGGTGCAAAACTCATCTCATACAAGAGGAACGAACGTATTGAGGTAATCCGTACTGTTGGGATCTCGATATCGCTGTCCTTTTTCGGAGTTGTCAGGCAGGACTTCTGCTGATGCAGGCCTTGAGGACGCCAAAGCTTTACTGGGATGCATCAAGGAAAGCGAAGGAAGCCCTGTAAAGTTTGGGTAGAATCTATTTCAACCCATTATTCCCGTATCAATTTGATGGGTACACTGGCTGTTAGGCCTGTCTGTTGGAAGAAGAGACTAGTGTGTAGCACTAGTGACCTGAGCGAATTGATGGAATCATCATAGCTGGATGACTTCGTAGCAACTTCAATAGAAGCAGTACCTTGTAAGTTTCCAGCTACCACTCAATCATCATCGTCACCAGACCGACATTACGAAGCGCATAGCCCATGAGAATTGGGCTTGAGAATCCCTCTCACCCAGCTGATCTCGCATCCAAGCTATTGGGTCCCAACTCCTTCTTCAAAATTTGCTAGTATCAGTCAAGGTGAAATGAAAACGATAATAAGAAAGGCCGTCATCAATGGGAATACCCAACAATCCTCATCCTAGTGCGGAAGCTATACCCGTGGCCTGCATTAGTAGTAGAAGGCAAAAAAAAGAAGGAGATAACAAAGTTGAATGCCTTCAGCAAGCGTATCTTCTCTTGACCTAGCTTTCATGAAACCCCCGTATCCTTGCTCAAAACTAGCTCGTGATGTGGTCACCGCTGGTGCTGGCTGTTGGATTCCTTTTGATATGGTGCTTATGTGGGAGATATCATTGGTTTCCTACTTCCTGGTACCAGCAAGCCAGTATTCGGGTTTGGTAGGAAGCCTACAACTACAAATATAGTAGAGGCACCGGGGAGCCAGAAGAGAAGGAACGCCATTCACGTGCCGGAATATTCATGCGGGCAATAACAGCCAAGGAGGGGTTATATCTGTATAATCGACCAGGGTAGAATGGAAAGCCAAGGCAGTTTTCAATCTATGACGTTAATGTGTTGCTAAACACGCCCTTGTATGAATGGATTTCTTCTCTTTTTGTGTGGCAAAAAGAAAAGAACAAAACTCGACACAAACGCCCAGAATATCTGTCTCCCGATCCTCCCCGATGCCAAGCGTGAAGTCGTGAGCCATGCTGTTGGAACCGGTGAGAGGAGATGATAGGGTAAAGCCCAGATATATAGATGCGATAGTACCGGAAGACAAGATAGCACGTATTGACATCCATGGGCTCCATAAGAACCTAGACAACTCCCCGGAATCGAACCCGGACGTTATCCACAGGATACTAACTGGAAAAAGGGGGCCAGTCATGGCCATAATATCACCATAGTGTTTGTAGGCTCTCTTGTCCTTAACTTAGAAGTAGGTAGGAAGATAGGACAGGTGCCCCAGCTGTGTGGTCTTTGTACATATATTACGATAGCCATTCATTCTTATGAGGTTAAAAACCTGCCCGGCAGTAAAAGGCAAAGACGGACATATTGATGTCCAGAAATAGCAACACTGTGCATCTAGAGGGAGGTTGGTGAGTGACAAGTCTACGAGTCTGACCTATGAGACGCACATGATGAAAAGTTGTGTGAAAAGCATACATCGGCCCTTAGGCTGCCTCGTTGAAAATATATAAGAAAGACTCGTGTAGGTCAAAAAGGGCGTATAGTATACATACATAGAGTTAGAGCATTAGAGTGTATAGTTCATGATAGAGAAAATGCCGATGCACCAATAATTTGCCAGCTCGGCGTTTTCCTGGATAGTGAACAAAAAGGAAGCCCGTTTATGATGTATGAATTATGAATTGAACCATTTGAAGAATTACAGATACAGACCCCAAGCGTACATAACTAATTATTCTTGATAAAAACAAACCCCCGAAAAGAAGATGTCGGCGCTTAAAGACTGTCCAAAGCCCCCTGGCCCTGTTCTATCAACCAATCAGAGCGACCCCTTGGCTCCACAGAGACCTTGCCTAAGCAAGAGAAAAAGGGTAGGTGGTGCAAGAATATTAGATGGACAAAAGCTGGAGTACTTGCTTGATCTGCAATTTCAATGACGAGGTTGTTATTGAATTTGTATAAGCCAGTAACGACATGTGTATATCGCGAGAAATTTTTTTGTTTTTAGTACAGAAAAACAAAGAAATGCCCCTCTACTAGCATCTCAGTGAACAATGGACTAAGTAAGGCCTTAGTAACCTGTGCATTGGATTAGCCAATCATATCTAGTTCTAGTTTTCATCGGCGCTTAGCTGTCCGACCCTTGCTTAGATCCTTCCGAGCTTTTGGGTTTTGATTTTCGATTTTCAATCTTCGATATCCACACGCCCATTCTTAGGTTTCTCTTGATTATTATTGATGTGCTTGCTTTATTAGTTGTGCCTCTTAATTGTTTTTCTATCCCTCCGTTACTCACTTCTCCGAAAGATGTAGCCTTCTGATCACTATAATGATGATACAACTATCAGAACTCTGACGCTACGCTAAAAAATATGAACAAAGGGAGAAAGAAGGAGAGAAAAAAAAAATGCACAATTGTGACCATCTAAACGCAAAATTCTGTACTAGAACGTCAAATTAATTTCTTACGATATCCAGCCATCCGTCTTCGAAGTCCGCTGGTCTTACCGCCTGATCAACCCTTTTGATTTCATTCATCACCCGCTGTTATAGACTTATTTGTATTGCTTACATACAGATACTAATACATACATTTTTTCGCCCCCAACCTCGCATTGGAAAGACCCTCTTCCTCTCTAGAACACACAGAATACTATGTTTGCGCAGCATCATGTCTACTTGCACACAATACTAACTGGGCTGAACACCGCCTTCTCCTGCGTATACTAAATTTGTCCGTATTTTACAGTGCCCGCCCTAAACAACTTCTAAGTTCTGGGTTTGTCACCGTCTGTTACCGTTGTACTCTTCGTGCCGTATAAACTGTTGACTTTTTCTTCATGCATACCTAGGACCCGGACTTTCGTCATCAGTAGACAGAGGCTACTGTAACTGTGAGTCTACGTTATCATTCCACGTATCTTTTATTGTATTGCGTGCACATATCTGTACAGCTTGTCTACCATAAAACCACAAATGTACTTTGAAGCCAATTAGTCAGGCCACCCTATATACAATACAGATAATCATCCGTCCTTCTCTATGTTTGTATATGACCACAATGTCTCAAATTCGCAGGTGATGCGATACCAAGCACACGCCTTGTGGCTTGACCATTACGAGCCCTTTCTTCATAATTTTCTTTTCGTCATGTGTATCCTACCTGTTCTATTATCAATAGCCTCCTCCTATCTGTCTATTGTTTGCCCTACTATGTCCGCAAGTAAGTCCATCTTTGTCCGTCTGCTAGAATCTAATAAGAGGCGGCGTTTCTTGTTTCCTCGCTTGATTTGATATAACGGGACATTGGTGACAGCAACGTTAGTACAGGATCACAAGTAGTGGAAGTGCATGTGCCTTTGGCCCGCCCCGCCTCCTGATATGTGCGTGATATGCGGCCATAATCAACGGCCGTTCTTTGTTGTTTATCTATTTTTTTGTATTAGCATTTGTGTGTCTTTCATTGTGAATTCTCATCTTAGTAGTGTACTTGTTTTTTCAACCTTGTATATTACTTAGTTGTCTTAACTCGCCCCATTATGACCTCTATGTGACCTATTGTGGTGGCTGCTAGATCCAAGTCAGCTTCCCTTTCTCTCTCTATCTGTATGTATACTAATATTAGAGAAAATGGTCGTTTGCACGGGAAGGAAAGAAACACAGATATTTGTGATTGGGAATTAGTTGGAGTTCTCGTCGATCTTCCTAATTCCCGTAGTCCGAGCTTATTTTATCTCTATTTTCCAATATCTTTTAGATGACACCTTTGGTAGTGAGAAACAGATAGTACGGTTTGAGCAGCCTTTACAGGTCACACACTAAACGACTCTTGATGTAGATACTTGATCATACTAAAGTGAGATAATGATCCTAGTTGGCCGTTGTTGAGTATAAATCGAAGCTTTATGGTTGTATTCACGGTATGTACATTTATATAAATATTTGATGCCCTGCCTGGCCTTTTTACTATTTCGGCTTAATGTGCTATAAAGCTACTTTTTTTTTCATGCTGAGATGACCTGTGCTCAGCTAGCATAGAATAATATATATTTATCATGAATCGACAATTTCTTTCCTTAAGTGGCATAGTTCGAGCAGGGCTTAGAAAAGACCTGCATGTTAGGGCCATTGTGGTATAAGCCAAGATGACACTAAAAATATAGGTCAGCGGACGTCTAGACGACCTTCGTGATCGCCATAATATGTATATTTGAATTATCTGTGATTCATCAAAACACCAATCTTTTTTTCTCTCTGTTCTTTCCATATTTTGCCTCATAAAAAATCCTAGACTAGAACTAGGCGATATCACAGCACATTGTACATGACAAAAATCCATATTAGCCAATGAAAGGCCGTAGATACGTAGTATCCTTCAAACAAAATCTCATATGCGTATGTTTGTGACTTAAACTGTACATATACATATGTATAACTTCTCTAGCCATTTTTATTTCAATCCTTAGTGCTTTATTATGTGATGAACTGCTTATCTTGCTTACAATGGTTGTCCATGTTATCAACGGCTTCTTGGCCATAGTAGGTTCACAATAGTAAGCTAACGCTCTTATGTTTGTGATACAATTATTAGCCCAGGCCGGAAAGGTCATGTCTGAACATCGATGATGCCTGTTACGAGCTTCACTTATATGCAAAAATCATCAAAAACGATGAAATAGTCCAGTCAAACACATCTTACGGCCGCAAAGAGTATATTTGTCATAGCAAGGGAGAAAAGCACCGACACTATACATAAAATATATGCATCGAGGCATGTACATACATAGCGCAAGTCACGATGCTTTCTCGTTCGATGTATCTTGATAAAATATGGGGAGTGCAACAAGATATAGTGTTTTTTTTTTTTCGCTAGACTGGCTATTAGCATATATCTTGTCAACTGAACCTTTGCTTTAGTATTTATTTTCTCTCACTGTTTGGTTTGGTTAGGGCCCGGGACCTCATGCTTCCGGCCTAGTTTACTAACCCTTCTCACAGCTATAGCTACATATTGGGTCAGCACATTTGATGATCGTGCCCATCTGCTCTCCCGCACCTCCACTTCATATCTGATCCAACCGCCGTATTTGGCGCTGAATCACTTCTCGTCACAGTGAAATCAGTATGCTACTACAATTCGAAAGTAGCATTTCTAATTATCACTGCTATTCTAAACTGCTACTGCTGAATCCATATTTGTCCCTTCGTGCCGCTTGTGGTTAGTGTGGGTGATTAGCGATGCAGATGCATGTACCATCATTATCCGATGGTTGTATATTGTTGTTTTGTTCTCCGTTAGTTAAACGTTCTACTACGACTCTACCACACACTGTCCAGTCGGTATCGTTAATCTTTCATTTCCACAGACCATACTATATACTGCGTCCTTAGTCAATGTGTATCTGCTATGGTTTGATACTCATATATGTGTGTTGACAGATACGCCTGATAGTTATAATGCGAGCTTCGCTTGTAACGCTATAAACCTACGTCGTCTTGAAATCCTCATGAGGGTACTGCCTTCCAATCCTATTTGTTTCTCTTATTACTACTCCTACATATCCACGTCCCACATGGCATCTCTACCAATTTGCCATTGCTTGCTATCTACTAAGCCCGTTCTATCACTTTTTGCAAAGATTGTAGATGGATAGCCGTGGTATAATATGTGGGTGTTATGATCTACCAATACATAGGAAAGAAAAAGGAAGGGAAAATTTTAGAGGCTAATCAACCAGATTGACATTCCAATGTATAGATGGCTTGCTGTAACTCTACAGCTGTAAACGAAACGAAGATGCATCTTCCTGTAAATCCAAAATTCATACACATGGCGCTTAACATTTATTTTTCGGCATCTTCTGATCTGCCACTCCATGAATCAAAATTTACTTGAACTCATCTCTAGTTGATCACTTGGAAAATATAGATATAAATGTAAAAAGCATAATATAGTAATAGAAAATAATAATCAAGTGTCAAAAAGAAGGTAAAACTGCTCCCCAAATGGTACCCCTTTACCAATATTCTCCTGTAAGCCTTTCCAGCAAAAAAAAATCAAACATAGAAATATACTGACTTGTTCAATACAAGTCAAAGTAAGTTTTCCTATAGCTAACCAAAACATAAATATCAAAGAAGACAAGTCAATAAATAAATAAATACATGCCCTGCCGCCACCCCTCCAAGCCAAGAAGAAATAGAAAGGAAAAATAGAACTCCGTTTTAAGTTTGGTACAAGAAAATAAGAGCATAACATGGTATAAGGAGCGTGTATGTGTCTAGTGATAAAAACCTGCCTGGTAAACACCACCCACACAGTTTAATGTGGTTCAAGAAAGAAAACGCCAAAAAGTAAAGAAGAAAAAGACTAGAACAAAGGAAAAATTGGAAGAAAATGTGAAAAAGGTTGGAAAAAAAGATTATATGTACCTTTATGCGTAAACCATAGTCAACACAGGCAACTCATGACAGTATGATATCGTCAGGATAGAAAGACGAAAAGGTGCATAGCTATGAATACCAAAGTGCCTCGCCAAAACATTGTAAGCCTAGTTTGGTGACCAGGGCAAGGGAACCAGCCCCATGAGCAAAGGCTAAGTGGAAATCTCGTTCGTATTAGTGCTCTCGAGACACTTGAGAGCTGGAAAGACAGATCAGATTGGTAATTTTTTGCCAAATGTGATCAGTGATTGGCAGTGTAGCCTTATATAAGAGATTTTGTGATAAAGACGACAGGCTCAGCGCCTATTGAGCACTAATATGCTTTATGACGAAAAAAAACAAGAACAAGACTTTGTAGGGCAAAAGCTCTTGTGATATGCTATTTTTGGCCGAGATGATGATAGCGTATTGGGGCGGCATAAATGAATTCGGAATTTATCGTCTTCATATTGTTCCAAGCAAAGATAAAATAAATATCTTGAAAGCATAGACTCTAAGGCAGATAAAGACGAAGTGATAAGGCGATAGAGATATAAAACTGAATAAAAAGTCGAAAAGGCCCAAAGTTAAGTGAAAAGAGTAGTAGTAGTAACAGTAGTAAAAAGAAAGTAGTAGCAGTCATGACAGTCATAGCGTTATACATAGTTAACGCATTGCATGGGCCGGCCACGATAGATGGAAAGAAAGAAAAAGACAAAAAAGAAGAAGAAATGTTATAGAATGAGGAGAATAAAGAGGCTGTATAACCAACTTATTCCACCTTCCTCCGCTTGCCCTTGGGAGCAGGCTTCATACGCGGAGTATATGTCACTGTTCTAGTGACAACCTCACGTATGTGTCTAACACTTGTTCGTGAGGGCTGCTTGCGAATATCACCAGCAGTTGGCCGGGCCTTGAGAGCAGCATCCCAGTCAAATTTGGTAGACTGAGAGCGAGCACTAAATGGAGAGCGAGCACTGATAGGAGAGTCGCCTGGGAAAGGAGACAAGCCAGGAGCGGGAGACGGAGGCACCTTAAGACTTGGGAATGAAGCACCGTGGGCTGGAGCAGACATTGGAACACGAGTGAATGGACTCGGGGGCACCGGAGGGGCAGTCAAGGGCGCAACCCGGTCAACCTCCTGCTTCACGATAGTTGATTCGCCAGCGGCAGCGGCGATAGCAGCCGAGGCGACAGCAGAACATGAGCAATCAGAGTGGCTGCTACCTGTAGATGGGGTAGTGTTGCCAGAGAGCGAAGGGCGAGCAGTCATGGGAGAGTTTAGAGACCACATACGGAGATATTCGACATAAGCTGATGGCGGGCTAATGGGAGTTTTGGAAGCGTCGATAGCAGAAAATGGCTTGGAAGACTGAGGAGAAGGGCCCGAGATGGACAAAGGAAAGTTGCTGTTGACCGGAGTCGACAGCTGAGGCAGCTTGGGTTTGCATGTAGTGGCAGCCATGGTGATGATATTGGCAGTGTCGTATATGGCGATGTAGAAGAGCAACAGAAACAAGCAGCAACAACAGGGGGTGAAAGCAGGAGATGAAGACGGCTATTTGTATATCTAGATCTATAAGCTGACTAACACCAAGTCGCCTTGAGACGAAATAGGGAGAGAGATAGAAAGGGTGGGAGGAGAGAGGAAGAACTGATGAAGGTGAAAAAGAGGGAAGACACCGGTGCTTATGAGATTCTTGGAATTCTAGTGCGAAGAGAGGATTGTGGACTAGAGTAGATAAAGTAGTACCAGGTAAGCGGAAAGACAGCCCAAAAGACGAGAGTGGGGAGCAAGAGAAGAAGGAAGAGAAGAACGAAAGAATGCTCGGCGACGATGGACAGAACTAGAACTAAGCCAGGCCGGCGCAAGATTGATATAGTAGTAGCAAGTTGTGCAGACAGGGTAGAAGGCAGCGGGTTAGAAGATGTGGATGTGACAGCCCAGCGGAAGCCAACAGCCAGCTAACTATATGCACGTACAAGCGCGTATGGGTCGAAGAAGAGGATTCAAAGTGCAGATGTAGGGTAGACAAAGTATCAGCAGGGCGTGGGTTAGCGGGTTTAGGGACAGAAGAGCATTCAAACTTCTTTCTAGCGATGGCCATTGAACAAGCTCGAGCACACGGCGCCAGGCTTTTCTTTCTGGTCTTTTGGCCCTTTAGCGGCAGCGTAGTGCTGGACAATTCAATTGGATTGCAGTTTTACATGTAGGCTTAGGGGTGTGTTGGCGGCAAGGTTAGGAGGGTTCTTTGACAGGGGACTAGGGGTGTGGACGTTGTTGGCTCTAAGCCCAACCCACTAGGAGTACTGTAGTTCTTTAATGACTACAATCTCTCGACGATTTTCCTGTGACTAATGCTGCCATGAGAGCGTAGCACTTGGCGTCCAGAGTAGGGGACAGGACCTGGCAGGCCTTGGGCGGCTGTCCCATCCAGAAAGAAGGTAGTGATAGGCCTTGTAGACCTGGTAGGTCTGGGCGGCTTGCGAGGGGAATGGGTTTAGTTTGCTCTCTGCCACACTATGATTCCGATACAATGGACACTACAAGGACAGCCGGGCTCAGCAGGCAAGGAAGCCAAGAAGTCAAAAGCAGCCAAGGGGGTGTCGTGATTCTCGGATCGCCGAGTTTGTATACCGCCAGGGGGGGCTTTGATGCTCTAATGGAGGCCGACGGGAAAGAGACGAAAATAAACGTCAAACACAAGAAATAGTTTTGATGTTTCTAGAAACTCAGATTCGTGGGCAAGGCAGCGTTTGCTTTGGCCCCGAAACTAAGGAAGATTAATGGAATGTCGTCGTGATAATCCGTGACATAGAAGCCACTAGAATGATTTTGCTAGGCAACAACCTCTACGAGATGCAAGTTCAAGGCAGCTACTCGGAGTCTAGTAGCCCACAATGTGCCAGCTATCCACAGCGGTAACTGCAGTTGCTCCAGGTGCTATGTATCTTGGCCAGCATGAACCTGTTCTTGCCTAGTTTTCCGTGGCTGTTGTTGTTTTTGTGTATATAGCGTATAGCAGCTTACCCTCTTTCCATCTATTTACTGCAGGGGTGCGTATGCAAAACGGCATTTACACCTACACGTTAAGATCCAGCCAATGGCAAGCCGCTAACAACCGCCATCCGCCCCATTTGCTGTAGTAGACCCACGGTCTGCAGCTGTTAATTGGCTATTGCTACTTAAAATGGGGCGTGTCGTTTATTGACTTTTAGGCGCCAAAAGCATCACTACGGACAAAGCTGCCCATCTTATTTTGCCCAGCAATTATCTCACCAAAACAACCAAGGCAACCAGAACAACGGCCTGCTCTATAAACTTTCGTTTTCTGTCTGAGTGAGCGCCGTGGCAGTTTTCCGGGCGATGGATGCTTCCTACCACTTCTTACAGACATTAAGAGTTGGCCTCTTACTCATCGCGCGCCTACCATGATCAACCGCCTCGATCGATGCTGTCCTAGAGTAACGCAGCCGAGGAATATCAACAAGCAGCCAGTAATCCATGCTGGATGAGAACAGACGGTGCTATTGCTATTTTTCTCAGCGTATATACCTATTCCCGGCGGACCGTCACATGGGAAGCAAAAGCTAGCCAGCCAGTGCCCGTTGTCCTAAGCCCAATCAGAGCAGATCTTCCAGTCACAAAGCCCATGGGTCCTGGAAGCTAGATGGCTGCCACTCTACTTTGTCTGTGAAATACTGAAAAGTTACACGAATGAACGCGCATATGGGCCCGCCAGCGGTCACTAGAAATGGCCAGAAGCTCTGTTCTTTGTCTATTGTGTCTTTCCTTTGCACAGAGCTGAGCAGCAGGCATAAGAAATTGATGTGGCTCTCTTGCTGGCGGCTCTACGGATGGTCAATATATATGATGCCAGCCTTCTATTGGTCCGCTGTGACGCTACTGCGTGGACGAATAGAGTCAGAAGACACTGTTGTGATGAATATCAGAGGTGGTGACTTGGAGATTGCTATCTCCAGCAGCGAACACAAGCCAGCCATAAGCATGATATTATGCGCCGTATTGGCCACTATTCAACTAGCTAACTCGCAATGCTCACTAACTTCAATATTGGGCCGCCATAGGTACCGGCTGTTTTCCACTGACCTCAATATTAGACATGTATGATATCAATGCTCTCTTGCTTCTCAGCAATACTACCATACCCCAGGCCATTATAGCCAATGGCTGGCATTTGTATTCAGTGGAACCATATCTGAAGCCAGTGCCAGCCTCTTTATAGCATTCTTCATGACCTGTCAAACTTTCCGATTTTCAGTTAAAGTATCGTGACCTCCACTCAAGAATACATATGTACGTCAACGAGACATACGCGCGGCTATCATTTTGTTATCTTTCTATGCCTTCCATGCATCTTTTATTGTTTCGTGTTTCAACTTCGTCGCATAGTCTAATATCTAGACTATATGTTCTCTATCCCGCTTCTTAAGCTCTTGTGATGGATTCATCCACAGGCCCTCTATCTCCGCGTCTATCGATCCCAATGGTCCTTGTACAGGCGCTTTACTTGCCGCCCCAATGGATCAGAGCTTCGGCTCTCAAGACGTTCTCCATCAAAGCTATGGCGGGTCAAAGGATAGGTCATATCTGAGAGCTCTCTTCACATAGCCATATCATGTCATATACGATTCAATAGTGTTGCTTGCATCATGGAGTAGCCGCTTTAACGTGCTCCTCCCGTGTACGGGTCATATCATTCCCAGGGTGGCTGTTCTACATGTTAACAAGGCGACTAATACTCTAGGACAATGCTCTCAACGTGATCACTTTCAGTGTAGTTATGTATATAGATACAGAAGTAGCTTTAGATACCGCGCGCCAATGTATTCTTGATCTCGCATGCATGGCAGGCCTGTTTTCCAGGTCACTCAAGTACTAGATAGAGTATCATGCTTAACCATGACTGATGGAATCATTGTTCGTCAGCTCAAATACATTGACAGATGTCTGTACCACTATACCAATCCATGTGTTTGTGAATATCATATAGGCATGTCAGTCGTTCTCGTCTCTATACAGTTAACTACAGATCTCAAGAACTATCGGTGCTTAATATGTATGTACCAAGGCTTTGGTTAGTATGCAAACCTCTCCAATGGACAGTTCCATTTTACACTAACGCCAATATATATCATCCAGATCCAGAAGGAATGGCACCAGGTAACTTCTTCGTTTTATCTTCATTTCCTTTTTTAATATGTACATGTACACTACACCAGTCCATTCGTTCTTAGTCTCTTCTTCCAAATACAAAATACGCCTTTTATGCAGACGGGTAGCAGTGAAAAAGGAGGAAGCAGAAGAAAACAAACAACAAAAGAGGCGCTTACGCAGCGCCATGCATCTGAAGCCAAGCTCGCTTAAGATATCAACACTAGATAAGCCACCACTGCTGATACTGATAGCAGCAAAAAGTGTCTCTCACCTACAGAAGCAAAGTTATGTGTTATTTATACAGACAAGAATCGGGAGGGCAACAGATAGCGCTGACTTTCCCGTCTTCCGATCAAGCACGGAGGATATATATGTATAATATCCATAGTTCACCTCGAAATCTCCTTCTATAGTGCATAAATTAGGCTCAACTCCGATATATCCATCACCCACCTCGTATCAACGTCACTCTCGGTTGAGGGCTAAGCTGACCTTCTGCATCACACATGTACCCTCGGGGTTACACTCTTGTTTTTTTTACTTTGCATGTTCATCCACTTCTGCCGAGTCTGCTGCTCGGCCGTCTGTGTGTTTCACTTCACCGACTGTTGGGGATGCGTGGGCCAAAAAAGTTGAAAATCACATTTTTTTTTTTTTCATCCGTCAGTAGTCACGATATATAGGATTATATCAGTTATATACTTTGATGTACGCATTATATGGTCATGATGGAGTCTATTTTAGATCCCGGAGCTAATAAGCGGCCTGGAGAACGCGGATGGAGCATCCATGTGGTCATCTTTGTCTTTTTCTCTCTTTAGTCTTTCTATTGTTGTTTTTGTTATTGCATCAGCTCACTGGAAGCGAGCTTCTCCTTTTGTCCAGCTGCAGCCCGTATGTATGATATGTATATGTGTATGTGGTATCTATAAGTATATATGTTATGTATGTGTATGGCAAATCTCTACATAGGTACACACATACGCCCCATCACGCAATACAGCTGGCGTCGGTTTGATGCTGGCGGCCACCAGTTAAGGCCAAGTCCAACATGTATGGCAACGAAGGTTTGCTCATTGGTGTTACTACAAAATCACTCATACTTGGGCTATTATCCCCAAAGCTGTTGGGTAAGGTCCTATGGTAGAACTCGAAGGAAGGGTAGCTTTTTAAATACCATAGTCATCGCCTTCAGTCATCTGCCCCAACCCAACACTCGTCTCAAGAGATCGTTACCTAGCTGAAGGATGTACATACATTACTTGCCATATCTCGATCATCCATGTTGTCGTTAATGATCGCATGTATCCTTGCTCCTACGTGCTAGCTTTGCAGCGAAGCCAACAATGAACAGGATTTTCTAAATATCCTACAATACATGCTTCGGCTCCATAGACATTCTCGAGCCTAACATACAGATGGCAATCTTGAGAGGGATTCGCTGTCAGGCTCTGAGGCATACATATGCCTTCTAACTCCAAACACTCATTCATCATGTCTTATCCATAGGGAAGAGTATATCTACATGCTTAGTTTTCTTGGTCATTCTGAGTTCACTAAGATACCAAAACATTCACTAAAGATCTAGATGGTAACTTGGCTACTCTGATTCGTAACTAGTATTTATAATATCTAGTACCACGAACCTTCACCCTCTATAGCTATGTTGGGAGCGCTATCGCGATGGTATGCTATCATCAAGTTGTTGTGCTCTCTAACGTTAGTAACTCTGTCATGTATAAGGGAATAGAACACAATACCCTATCTTGACACTTGTCACAGATTTAAACATTATGACCCAAGTTCTCCTTTGATGAACTCCATATGGCCCATTGTATATCATATCTTCTTCTTCTCTGAGAATTCACTGCATCATATGTACCATCTAGTCGGAGTTTGCCCTCATGCGCCACATCACTATGCATCATATCAGTATCTACAAATTAATACATAATGCTTCTGATTCATTAACTTACGGTTGAAGTACGAAAACAAATCTTGTTGCAGGCAACTGTGTATGCACTGTCACTAGTTAAGTTAAAGATTCGCATGTATATCGTAACACTTATAACGTATGTATTATACTGTGCCTTCGTAGTTCCTTCATTGGTCTCGAGTTATTACATAATTGACTACCAGAAGCAAAGACAACTCAGCAAAGATATCGGGTAGTTTACGCACTCACATGCATCCTATATGCTACCTGCTGATGCTGTGTAAGTGTACGCTGGCAAGTTAGCTACACAAGCTGCATGTTTGGTCAAAAGCAAGAGAAGGAGGAAGGGAAAGGAGGCAGAGGGTCACACGCTTCTCTTCCATCTCTGTCTCGGTAGTACTAACAAGTCTTGTATGGGAGCGAGGAGGTTATGGTGCTAGAGCCCAACAACATATCTGTACAGTCATGCATCCATCACATTCATATGCATGATAGTTGGAGTGATCGTTAATCTTTGAGGCCCAGCTGAAGCCTGCCTTCACAGTTTTCTTTCTCTTATCTTCGTAAGATCACATTCCTTTATCGGCTCGGGCTCTTTGTCTGTGGTTCTTTTTCTCTCTTGGTTGACGAGATATCCCGTCTTTACCCTATATCCAACAACCGAGCCACTCACATACTTTTATGATAATCAAATCTTACACACTTTGTCCAATCATGATCAATATTGTTTGTTATAAAAACTTGAATAACAGATAGTGCCGAGTGCTATACAACTTTCAAAAGACATATATAGTAGCTTGGACAACCCTATGTAGTATATTGTCAGTTGACAAGTCACATAGTATTCATCGAGTAAAAAGTAGTCGGTTAAATAGCCACCAGTAACGTCTCTCCTGTACATTATAACAGTTTTGTTTTACAAACATCAATGACAGCAAAGTAAGTGAATGGCCAAGATTGTAAATATTCTAAGCGGTATCGCACCACTAGAGTATCAGGCCAGTGGCAACCAATATTGACGTAAGTCCACCACGAGAATGCACTTTGCGATATTGGAAAAGCCACTTCCTCGATATGTATAATGCCAATGCACTATGCGTTGTTGATTCAATTTACATGCATGTATATGAAAGATATATGTGGCGATTATGTATCCTATAAGTCGCGTGTATCAAGCCATCCTACAAACCATGTTTACCGACTATAAAGGAGTCAATATGTGTATATCGTGCAAATCCCGCTCTTGTTTGTGGTATTCTAGATGAAGGTATCAGGCCCTATCTTACACTTTCACGTTGTATTTTCATTCTCATCTAAGGTATCATGAAATCGCAGATACCGTAAACTCTGGTATCAGCTCAGGTGCCTGATACCACAACATGATATCGTCATTTTCTGCAGTCACAGTTATGGCCCCATGATAGATCTTTGTTTGTAGTCACATGTTAGTCACTGAGCGCCAATCATACACCAGCCTTGTGTCATCCGTATAGCAATTCCCTCTAAACTTCATTATGGTATAACCATCAAATACAACAATATCTATATATGTAAGTGCACGTGGTCTCTTAACGCCTTAGTTTTCGTCGTGTTCCATGTATTTCGAGATAATGGCTGACAGAATCAAGGCTACAATATGATGGCTTATGTCCAATAGTTGTTTGTCTAATCTCATTCATCAATATTAAGACATTTTGGGGGCAACATGCAAAAAGTAAAAGACAAAGCTCACATCGGCCCAGAGAAGCTCAGACATCGGGTCATGATCAACTCAGTGGATATTTCGGTATATCCGCATATATTTCGAAAGTCAAAGTTTACACGGTTCAGTCACTATTGCTTACATAATTACTGAGTAGTTAGTAATGCGATCTCGGTATACACTACACACACATATATTAAGGGCAATGTCACATGTCACCAATATCTTCCTTAGTATATACTACAGAGATATATCAAATTAAGTCACTCTAATTATCCATCGTGAATACATACGCACATCAACAATGTCATTAAGAGAGTGTCGATGTATCCCCAATGCGATTTACCCGTTATCGTGAGATTGACAGCTCCATGGGAGATCAACAATCAACCAGTTTTGGCATTTATTTCTACATTAGGACGAAACACGTCAAACCAGCCAATCGTCGATTTGCCGCTTCTCGTGTTAGTTGTTCAAAGCGTTTTTAACACATGGGGCTGGGCTTAGCTAGTCAGTCTGCTTGGTCGATCGTTCCGTCAAAAACGCACACACATTTTTTCTTGTTCTAGCTAAGATTTGGGTTGGATATCCTTGCTCGATGCCAGTTTTAATGAGCAAATCAGAAGTGAGAATCGTATAGTTGTATGTACAATTGTTCAGTTAAGATTCATTACACGCATGAAGTTAAGAAGCCTTCCCGTATATATTTACGGCTTTCCAGGATATTCGAAATGGAAGGATGAGATCCCGATCTTTAGTGTCTTTACAACTCTCGGATGATAAGTTTTAGAGCTCAATGGAATAGACACGGATATTAACAAGATCCAATGTCGTCGTCGAAGTCGAAGACGTGTAACCACAATAGCCGGATCAATATCAAAAGAAAAAGGTAGAGAATCTTAAGCATGGATTGATTTAATTGCTAATTCCTAGCTCTTCCATTATCTTTTATATTCTTTTTCTTCCGTACAGCGGTTTTTATAGCTTTTATCACAATATTGATAGCATCCATAATACCCCAATGTGATGGCCTTGACAAAAAGACCGCCTAGTTATATTTGTATTTGTTGAGAATTCTTCATATCGTTTTTCTTCACTGTAACTGTGACGAGACCGCCTCTCATTTCGCCTTTTTCCATTCTTTTTTTTCATTTCCAGCGACGAAATGTGATTGTTGGACTCTCAAATTAAATTCATTATCTAGCCAAGAAAACCCCTTTGACCTTATTTTGCTTGAAGATCAATTGTAATGAACCTTTGCAACATAATGTACATGTATATATATGACAGTTTAGTACTGTATAAACAAATATATAAAGGCAAGAAACAAATAAACTCTACCTGTAGTAATTTTCTATTGGCTTGGAAATTGACTTTCCGATCGGCAAAACAACGGAATGTAAGGAAAAAAAACACAGACAATTAATAATAAGGATTAACTAAAGCAACCAAAATGGATGTACCTAGAATGTGCCTCCTGCCCCACATTGCCTTGGGTAACGTTTTCAACCAATCACCCTACTGGATGTACCTTTGAAACGCCCGGCCTCCAAATAAGGCTTAGCGTAATTGAGCTTCAACTAGCGTTAGCCAATCAGGCCACGTCATCTACGAGTTCTTCCGACGGAAGGCGGTTTTAACCCTGATGGTATGAAACCCTACCATTTTCATCATGTGAGATAAGTATTCATATCATGCTTCAAACCCCTAGGCAAAACATTATCTTGATAGATATCATTAATTCATTCATCCAAGAGATACAGATATGTACATACACTTAAAAGATACATCATTATTGTAATGTGGATTTTATCATAACAGGATGTAAAAAAAACCACATACATAAGTGAACTATTACCAAATTAGGTCGGTCCTTGCACCCATAACCTTACATTCTATGTAGTATCAAGTGAGTCCAGAACAAAGCCCGAAAAGCAGCAGCATCGGTTTTTAGGCGGAGATATAGTTCATGATGGGCTCCGTTGCATGGCATTCTGCAGTTAGACAAACCCTTTTTTATTCGTATCGCGATGTTGGAAAGATGGGGAAGGAATAGGAGCCCGATGTCAACAAAAAACGGCACCATTCATACAAGAGGGAATATAGAGATAAATCCAAAAGAAAGGTTGTAGCTACTATGATGTTGTAATGATTGTGCAGTTGACAAGCCAGAGAGGGGTAGGTAAGCCCAGCGTGATGCAGCTCATGCAGCCTGAGATCTCCAATTCGCATCAGGTTCAAGTGCCAGACGGAGAACGTAACCAACAAATTTGTTTCTAGTTGTATTGAGTTAGGTAAGGTTCTTTGAAGCAGTATGATATGAGCTTGTAAAGTCAACTGATTGATAGGACGATACTTTCTATCTGGTAGTCACTAACGTTGATGATGAATTTGTAAATCTCTCGTTGTGTCCCATAGGCAGTAAACAATACGAAGCACAACCCAAGAAAAGTTGAACAGGGAACATATCGGATCTAGCACTCTGTCTCTGAAGGCATGGGAGCCCGCCCAGCGCACCTGCATATGCTACAGAAGAAGCGAAGTGAGAAAGGCAGACAGGAAGGGCCTCTTCCTCTTCCTCTTCTACTTGCCTTCTGTTGACTCTCTTACCTCCCCTGACCCGTCTTCTTATTCCTTGTAGTTGTACTGACTAAAATAAATGGGAATATGCACTTATAACGATAAAGAGAAAGAGAAAAAGGTACAACTCTGAGCGAGCAAGGAAATTCCCCGACCCGGTTAGTTTTTCTGAACTTGGACTGCAAAAGCCGTATTTTTTTTCTCGTTCTTTTTCTTCTGTCTTGGATTTTCCTCGGCACATACAAATGATGTTTTGTCTGCCCTACCCTCTTTATTTGGGTTAGTGCTTTCATTTCGTCATCAACAAAGTTGGACTATGGAATACCAGACTTCCAAAACGCCATTCACCGACTTTTGAGGGTTCCCACGTTTTGCGAAGAACATATTTATTTTTATATCTGAATGTGGCTGGTTTCAAAACATGCAAAAGTCATGTGTACATGAAATATTGGGCGGCCTTACATGAACAGCGCTTAACATATACGTATATGTAGTTGTACAGTTGTATATAGTTTGCCATGGTATAAAATTATGCTTATGTTGAAATACCATAATTTCGAGCATCTGGTATCGGAATAACACAAGATACATATGCGTTGATAGATGTGATTTTCGTTGATATGATCAGAGCTGGGATTGTACCTTCATGACAGCTCTACAAAAAGAAAGCAATCAAAGCAGAGAAGTAGAGACATGTAGATACAACTACAACTATAATAGAATGAAAACAAAACTAGCAAGGCATAAAAGCACGGGTTCTCTTGGGGCCAGGCTTCTGATTTCTCACTTCTCGAGGTTGTCCCTCTTGCCGGACAAAGCGTTGAATGTCGTCATAGAAGTGTTCGCCAATATAGCAAAATAACAAAAAGGCAACCTGTACAAACGAGCAGGCTCTGCATAGCGGAATAATTTTCCCTTGTAGGTGTTAATAAGCGGTATATCCAAAGAAAACCAAAAAAAAGAGATATAAATGAAGGATGCAAGCAGTCATATGTACATATATATGTAAGTAGGTTGTAATGAGAAAAAATAACAGAAGTTAAAAAAAAACAAAAAGGAATTGGGTCAGCATCAATAGCGCGCGCCATATATTCCGGATGGCGTCTCTTTAGTTGGTTTATTGAAGCTTCTATAGATAGGTAGACCGTTTTTCTTGTTCAAGTGCATAATTGCCGAATATGGTGTGCAATGTGTTGTTTATTGCTCGTCTGTTCATGCTTCATGCTCGGAGACAACTGCTTAGTTGATGGAGATGGCTACTTTTGCCACATGCGATAATACCACGAGATATAGGCTTTTTACCTGCAGTGTATGACTCCTTTTTCCCACGATATACATAGAGTTGTATAGTAGTATAGTGTAAAATTCAGTCGTATTTCCAAACAACAGGTATTTATTTTTGCTTTTTGTGAAGTCTGACGTCATGTATACACAGTGTTGGATGGAGGGTGCTCATGAGTTTGCTGTCAACTATCTTTTTCTTCAGTGGTATTACCCATGTCCCTTCGTACTTTCTGGGTTGTTACTTTTGTGACTCGTGGTATGAATATAGTTGATGATTGTCCGTGAACACCGAGAGGAGAAAAGAACAACATGGAGTTTTTTCTTGAACGATGGATAGACGAAGATAAAGAAAGAGGATGAGAGAGACATAGGATTGCATGAGCTGGGCTCAATAGACAGATACAAAGTAGACTTGATTATAAGAGGGCGGCCGGAAGGAATCTTGCACAACAGTAGAATCAGAGGGAAAAAAAAGGTTGGTGCTAGGAAGGATGACACGACTTCACGTTGGATATACTTTCCAGATTATTATGGCCACCGTTCTAAAATTAGCGGACTCAGGCAAGATCAGATACATCACATACATAGTTGTATAGAAACAGTACGATGTAGACGGACAAACGCCCCAGAACGCCATCACCAGTGAGTTGGTCGACCACAGCCTCTTTGTCTGTGGATTGGGGGAGCCCGTTGTTTATGTACATATGTACACAAAGTATAGACTCAAAGTCTGCCTAGATTTAGAAAGAGGGTTCTTTGATTCCATTTTTTTTTCAAGGGCTTAAACTCGGCTGGTTTTGACTTAATCAGGCTAGGAAAAAAGAAAAGACAAAAAAGTAAAGAGAGACGGATTCTGATAGAAGCCCCAAAATATGGACCCGATGGATATGTCATAATATTGGCTTGAACAAACCATAGTTTTTAATCAGATGGAGGTGGAAAAACTATACCGAAAAATCCAAATGATGGACCGGGGGAATCGAACAAAGATGTAACTGACATACATACATAGATGAGTTGATACAAAGTTCATTGAGCTGCAAAGGTCCCTGGACTAGCTTGTAAGGTAATGGATTGCATGCAGAAAGCCTAGAAAGTACTTGCATATTCCAGCAGTTTTGTCGAGTCCTAACTAATTACAGCCAGGCCTGCGGGAGGCCCATGGATAAAATAAAAATTATGTTGTTCAAGGTGACTAGAATAGACGTAGAGACATCACCATCGACTGGATATACCATTTGCTTTGAAGATATTCGTTATATTGAGAATAAAGACCTAAAAGACCGTGTTACCTGAACTAAAGCTATAGCTAGGCAATCAATCAAAGGATTTGGCCGAGATGCGATGGAGAACCAGGTTCATTCTGGCCATATTCAAATAAACCTAGAGGCGGATGGCGGGAGCCGCTTTGGGAAGCCGCCCGGAGCCGTGCGAGATTAACACACGGCACAGTCTAAAAGCCAATATCATACTGCTAACTACAGTGTTCAAAACACAGTACGCAACCTGCTTCTAACTCTACTCCTGCTGCCAGCTGCCTACTTCAAAGCTTGCCGGTCACGAGTTGTCAAGCCATATAGTCAGGCCCTCCCCCGCTCTAGCCCTCAAATCATCTTGTTGCATTCTCGTCCTCCATCTTTTAACGGTCTTCTTCCCTCCACAACCAATCAATCTCTGCCATTCGCAAGGGGACCAACCGATAAAAAACAGAACCAAAAAAGCGATTATCGCCAGCGAATCAAACACACTGACTGGTACGTTCATACCACCACTTTTTTTAATGCCTTTTTTTCTCATTTATCCTTTAAATCGTTATAACCTTCCTGCTTTTCTGTTTTGTTTATCGCGACGCTTCATTGTCCTATCACAGAACACTGTGCCCTGGCACTTACAAAGAGCCTCAGGAAACGAGCAAATGAGAGCAAAGCATGGCAGATCGCAAAGACCCCCTTCCGATCCATCGTGAACATCATCACCATGGCCACCGTCACTTGGTTACTTGCCGTCTACTAAGTAGTAGCAGCACTAGTAATGCTAACTGCATCTGTATTAAGCACTATTTCCAACATTTTGACTGCTGATTTCCCAAAGTTGGGGTTATAGACGGAAAAAAACCCCAATGCTAGGCTTACTTCCTTTTTTGCTTGCATTTGTGAACTGAGCCACGAAGTAAAGTCTTTATTTTTTTGGTTGCTAGGTCGGAAAGCGGTAGAGCAAATAGCAAATGCCGAGTTGGTTTGAAAAATTTTCGCAGCTCGGCTTTCCGTATTTTGTTGCTGCGCTTTTGCTCAAGTATCTGAGAAGCCGAAGTACAGCAAAAAAGCACTCTAGAGCCTGGGTTTTTTTGCGCCGAGAAAAAAAAAGCCTGCGCGTTGATTGAAAAACAGGATGTAAGCGCGTTTTCTCTTCTGCCCATTATTTTCCCTGTCTTTACCCAAAACGGCTCTATTGCTACGCGAACCAGGGCCAGATGCACTTAGTAGTGCATAAACAGGGTGCTATAGGTGCTATAGGCGCTGTATAACCATTCTCTCAAGTGAAGAAGGGTTCTGAACGGGCCTGTAAGAAGCCAAAGCAACTAGAGACTGGCTAGTAACTAGATCTCCGAACATTTTCTTGCCGCTGAAATACAACGCGTCTTCCCGCGATTTCTTCCTGTCCCGTAAGACATCGTTGTTGCGCTGTATATCGGCTTGATTTTTTTCTCACAGGTTTCTATCACCTCACTGTTTGCTGGCTTTTCTTTGATACCCCCTGGCCTAATCAACCTAAATGACAGTTTTGTCTGCAATTGGCACGCATCCACCATATTTTCTATCGTCAACTCTGATTCGACGACTTATTGTTCTTATTTTGTTTCCCAAATAGCGTTCGTCGCCCTGCAAGCACTATACACACGCCCACGTAACGTTCAAAAAAGTTCAAGTTCACATTGCTTTCTGCCTGTTAGTATTGCCGAGATTTATATCTAGTTTCTGGTTGTTCTGTTCATTGTACCGTGCTCGCCCCTCCTCATCCACTCACTACCTGACCTGCAATACCGCAATAGCAGAAGTAGGATAGAAGCAGTAGCAGAGTCAGCAGCAGCTCAACTCGTCTACATGCCCTCTATACGATCCGCATGAGCGTGAGCAATGATCGGGCTAATCGTCGCTGGCATACCTTGAAGCTAGCTGCAGATATGCATGTGCAGGTAACCGCCTGTCCTGTCATGATAATGCATGAATACACGCATGCATAACCTTTTCATGTTTTCATTGCTGGCATTGCTATTGTCCGGGTCAAGTCGAATACTGGCTTCAAGTGCTTACTATGTCGATAGTTCTCTATCTGTCTGTCCATCGATATCTATGATGATATACGATCAATTTACCTGCTACACACATTCCCACCTTCCCATCTGCATTATCCCGCTTCCACTGCGACCCCTTCGACCGTCGACTCCTCGCGTGGGCAAAAAACCCATTGCCGCCCAACTAGCCGTCGCCATTGGCTCCTGCAGGTGGATTGGGAGTGAGTTTGCCGTTCGGAGGGCAGGAGTCTCAAAAACACTTGGGACGTTCTGGAGCTTCTGACTGGCGGCCTGTCTGGGCTTCCCTTCGCCTTTCTTTGTTTCATCTCGTCTGGTATCTGTTCAGAATCCAAGGTCTTTCTCTATTTCGCCGTCTGCTGTTCTGCTGCTATCCTGCACGCTTTGATTCGACCTGCAGCTTGCTTGGTGGATTTTTCAGTGGCCTCTGATGCTGCCAGGGGGATATGTTTCTGCTCTGCCTTGCCTTGCCTCGAGAAGTATAGTACATACGTACGTACCTAAGGCTAATTAATATCAGCCTGTAAAAGTACAAAGTACAAAGAAGGAAAAACAAGGCCAGGGACAGATTAAGTATGCTTCCTTTTTTAGTTCTTTTTAGCTTTGGCGACGCACCACGTACTACGACGCACGCCACTCTCACTCACTCTTTCTTTTCACCATATGCACGCTGCCTAGAAGGAAGAGGAAGAGAGAGGAGGAGGAGAAATTGTGCAAGTACACATAAATCGTTCAAGGCCGAAAGCGTACGCTGCAAGAATGACAAGTAGATAGTGCTACTATCATTCTGGAACGTCCACAGGCGGATTTAGCAGCTTCGATTTCTCTCGTGTGAGACCAAGGAGCCGTTATATCAGGACCCTTCCCCGCTCCCATATTTTGTCCGTGTTAGCGCATTGGCTAGTCTTTGTTTCTCCTTCTAACTTCTCTATCTACTTACTACCTGCTCACATACTGCCTATTCTGTCATCTCTACTTGAAGATTCCGCTTCAAGATTGTGTTTTCGACATTCACTTTTCTGCTCACCACCACCTGTTTATATTCTATTATTCTATTCGTTCTTTGCCTACATGCACACACTCTTTTACTGTTGCCGCCGTTGCTACCATAGAAATCCAACTAACATTATACACCTCAAGACTGCTCGTTTTATCTACACCACAAACTAAACGTCGTGATAGCGCGTGAATCAAACAACGTAAGTCGGTCTCTTCAACTTTCTTTCTGTCTTCTATTTTTTGTTTTGCTTTCTTTTTTTTTTTCTCTTCCACTGCCGACCCTTCAATCATCAACTTAGCCTACATATCTGGATTAGCATCCAAAGCCCAAGTCAGATTTATTTCTGCAGGTCGTCACATGTATGGATCTCGCGTTATGCAACCTTTCTGTTAACGCAAACGGCCTGATGCGTGTCTGTTTTTGTTGTCTGGTGCCTTAGCTGCTCTATGGCCCCCCCTAACTCTCTCTCTCTCTCTCTTTTTTTTGTCTTTCCAATCACTCCGTCATATGTAGTCATATGTAGCTCGTATGACTGCCGCCTTTTATATCTCTTTTATGCTTCTTGCTATCATCGCCTTAGAATGTGATGACTCCCAACCCTATTTGGGCGCTTACATGCATACCCACTGGTTTCACATGATCATGAGTGTTTTTATGGCGTTCCTCTTGGTCACTGCGATCATAAACTATGATTTGCATACTGTCCTAGCTGTATTATGTGCCCAGATATCTTCCTCATTTCATTATTGCTTATAAATGAAGACCTCCACACATATCTTCTGTACAAACATGATATGTGCCGGGAATCCATCCTCACTACAGGCTTAGCAGCCTCTGAATCTGCACACATCACTGGCATCGTCAAGACATAAACCCTTTCTACATTTTTCATGCCTTACATGCCAAACTTGAGCTCTGCTATGACATGGTGGCTGCAGCCAGCCTTCCATCTAGCTTTGCCAGCTCACCAGCTGCGGGGAGGGGCGTCACATTATAACTGCTACTTTTCTTTTTTCGGCTATCTTTTGAGCCGACAGTTAGACTGATCGCATGGCCTTCTCTCTCCCTCATCTTACGTCTTCCATAAATGGGATTCATCACTAGAGCATACATAGTTCATCATACATAACATTAATGTAAAGATGTTCTATGAAAGGAAAGCAAAGCCATTAAGCCTAGCCTTTGGCTCTCTTTCTCTTCGTCACTGGTGCAGCGTGAGGCCAAATTCAAGTGCAGGCTGCGTCACTATGCACATCTAGCATATGATAGTTGCACACCCATCTTAATCTCAAGGAAAACGCTCTCCGAGGCTTAGTTGGAAATGAATAGTAAAGCGAAAGGAGCAATTAGACCACGGGCATTACAAGCGTCACCACATCATGACCTTTTGACCATGAACTTAACATTGATTGACATCGCCTTTGCATATTTATCTGCTCCCTCAACGGCCACCCCAAATCTATCATAGCACATGGCAACTAACGTGTCTTTGTACCCATCAGTCATTTAACTTATTACCATTGTATCGTTCGTTCTTCTAGTTGAACGGACCAACCATTGCTTGAATCTCAAGGTATGTCTAAAGCATGAATACTGGTCTCATCCCGGCAAATAACCCCAATAAGCCATTTCCCCTACTATTGGCCCCCAATACACCTGTTGGCCTGGCGACACTCCTACTAGATATCTGCATCTATCACATTTCACTGGCGTACCATTTCTAGTTTCATACTACGCCTGCCAATCAATATCTTGTCCGTGAAGTCACGGCTCGCTACGTCAGGAACTACACTCATGGAGAGTTTTCTACAAACGTGCAGAACAACACCAACAGGCTTCAAAGAGGCAAATATCATCAACAGAAAACGCGGCTGTATCTTTGTCTCTAGAGACAGGCTGCTGCCAGCGCATTGCGGCGCGGTAATTTTGAGGCCAACTGATGATACGCCTCTCTCGAGCTTGAAATAGTATATCCAAGTGGACATAATAGTTTTACAAGAGAAGCAAGTGAAAGAAAAGTCGCGACAAGCGAAACCGACCAGGAACGGACAGCCAGCTAGCTAGCCTTGCAGCAGTTCTTCTAAGCTCGATCTTTTGGTTGCATCGCATAGCCTTTCCCCTTCTTGTCTCCCTCTTATATGCTATTCCCACTCCTGTTGTATCCGAATCCCTTATCGGTTTTATTCTTCTACTCTCTTCACATCACACAACACTCGTTCTTTTTTATCTCAGCCCAGTGACGCTGCTCGGGCACGAGTCGTCTGCTCAGCTGCGCGTTTTCCCAGTCGTTGCCGCCTCTTATCGTTGCCCAACAGCCAGAAAGGAAAGTGCATGAGCCGACCAAGTCTACCACACTATACATGCAGGTATAGATGGATACCTGCCTGCCTTGCCTATATTCAACTCTAGGACTGGAAGATATGCCCCAAAGGGACCCCACCGTATGACTGTCAGACTTCTATTGTTCTGTCTTTAGGCGCCTATACTGTCTATAGACATCTCGATGAGCTCAATTTCAGAACGAGTGATCCATCCCACCAACCTCAAATCCCTCTCTTTTCACTTCCTTCGAGCCTCAGCACAATATTTGGCTGTATCTGATATACGTTCTGGTATGCGTGCATAATGTGTACCTTTCTTTCTTCATACCCTGTTAATATGCGAACACCCCTCTTGGATCACCCCCTTCTCTTTCTTCCATTTATACGCAATATATAATACAGAGGAGAAACGCCCGATTCGTTGTATTCTGCTCGCGATAGGCCTTGTTGGGTTTTCCTTTAGTCCTGGTCATACTGTGACTTCATACCGCGTCTTGGACACAGACGATGCTACAAAGTTGTCGAGTCTGTCACAATCTTATCTTCCATCTTGTCCCATGCTACATACCCTTTAGAACTTTCTTCTTTTGTTCCCGCCCCCTCCCCGTTCCTGTCTGGCTCGATTACTTTTCCGAAGAGAGAAGTAAAACAGACTAGCGTTTCTTTAGAGGCTTCATTATCTTAATTTGGGCTCTCACTCTTGGTTGACTTGTTTACACTCTTACTATTCGTAGCTTTTCTGATCTACCGACCCTTTGCGTCCTCATATCTCACTCTTTCACACATACACATTTCTTCCTATGTGTGACCAACTATACTAGAACAATCTCTAATTCAATAGTGCAGACTTTGACAAATACTGGTCCACGCTACAGACCACCAACTGCCGGTTCTTGTTGGCTTAGATTTGAACTCGAGCCCAAGTGTCGTTATTATCACAAGACGCCTTTTTCCGATTGGGTAGTTTTGCGTCCTTTTCATTGGGTTGTCAATTTTGACTAAACTATTCGCGCCCTTCTTTTTATTTTCTTCACATCACACATCGTCACTATGTACTCCTCATCACAGTACTCCATTCAGCAAACGAGTATGCCTTATGGCATACCTCAGATACAAGCTGCCGCCATGGCTGCGACAGCTGCTGCATCTGGCACAACTGGGTTCGAATACCTTGAAAACCCTATGCAAAGAGCATCTGCTATCGGCGCTAACTCTAAGGATGCTAAGCGTGATCCTCGCTCGCCCGGACAACGACGCATGAGCCACGGAAGCAGCCCAACCACATCTACAGCAGCAGCCGCAGCAGCTGCAGCAGCTGCCGCCGCCGCTGCCCCTGGAGTAGCAACTGCCGCTGATCCAGCTGCAGCGGCCGAAGAGACACCGCTCTATGTCAACGCCAAGCAGTTCCACCGGATCCTGAAGCGTCGGGTTGCGAGACAACGGCTCGAGGAGCAGCTACGGTTGACTAACAAAGGTCGGAAGCCATACCTACACGAGTCTAGACATAACCACGCTATGCGCAGACCTCGTGGCCCAGGTGGTCGATTCTTGACTGCCGAAGAGGTTGCTGCTATGGAGAAGGAAGGAAAAGATGGCGATGTTCTCGGAACCTCGGATCAACCGAACTCTAACGCCCCAAAAGCTGATTCGCTCAAGCTGGATGTGGCCGCCATCGCCGGAGCTAAGCGCAAACTTTCCTCTAGTGGTACGACCTCATCGAAGAAGACCAAGACTGTCGATGAGAATGACAAAACGAATTAGGTCTCTCATACGATATATGCATTTATATCTTGCTATATTCGTCCTTTTTGCGTCCTAGTTGTCCGGATCCCATGAGAAACATGAGCTAGCCTCATGTTCAATCTTCATGTCTGTATCATGAGATGGCCTGTCTGAATTTTAGGCATTCGAATCACCCCTTAAAAAAAAGGTGACTAAAATAGACCAACAAACCCACTGATACCCGTACCACATTCATAACACCGAAACGCCATCGATGGTGTCTATTTTTTCGTTCTTAAGCGTTAATGGCAGCCATTACCTCCATGCCACGGTCACCGGATACCGAAAACTCGCGAAGAAAAAAACACCATCTACAAGGGAACCAGAAGGAGAGAGAATGAAGAGCAATTATTCATGAAGCTGGTCTCACTTGAATATTCCTTTTCCTCTTTCTCAAATTTCTTATGTTTCTCTTTATTTTTGTTGCCTTTTTTTTTTTTTT
>RHDR01000140.1:0-54644 GCA_009806295.1 Davidsoniella neocaledoniae
GTTTCAAGCTGTATCAAACTATCAAACCAAGACAGACAAAGAAAGGACAAAAAGAGCTAAAACAAAATAGAGTTCACTGGATCGACTTACCCAACTTCACCAGCAGAGTCAACAGCCGGGAACGGAACACAGCCGTTATAACGATACAGGTAGGGCTTGTACTTGAGGTACAGCTCACCCAGAGTTGAGTCTGGCACAGTCTCGTCAAAGCCAACGACAGCATCGTGGTCGATCTCGGTGATGTTGGAGGTATCAGCACGACGATCCAGAGTCAGCTCAGGCACGGCAGCCGGAGCAGGAGCAGCCATAACGGCGCCTGCTGAGAGCAGGGCAGCAATAGAAAGAGAGGCACGCATTTTGGTAAAAAGACAAGATGTGAAGTATTAGAGAATTAGAGGTAAAGTAAAGTAAAGTAGGTAAGGAATTAAAATAGATATCCAGTGAGTATAAGAGCGACGAGGGCTGCAGAGCAGAAATCCAGAATGAGATCGTGATAAAAAGAGGGCGCAACGATGTCTTTATAGGGATCCCGAATATATAAGGAATCCAAGGCCAGTCTTCTTTTCATCCTCCTCTAGTTCAAAAAGACGATGAGAGCTCACGAGCCCATGAGGGTGTGAATAGACACTACACTAAGAAGAATGTCTGTCTAGCTAGTCTGGTCTTGATGTACATGTAAGTCAACGAGCACAGGAAAACGTCAAAGCAAGCCACGCCCCCTCTCCCTAGTGATAATATCATGGCTAGCCCTTGCATATACAATTGTGATAGGTTTCTTACTTTCTTTTACATATACAGATACAGCTATACTACAGCAAGCACCGTATATTAGAGCAAGGCGTATGCAACAGTTTCTCCAAGCTAGGTGGACATATAGAGAACTAGACTGTAAAGCTATTTCTTAGTTGGGCCTGAGCAAGAAAAGAAAAACTCCTTTTACGTTCCTTGATGAAGGCGACGATCATTTCCAATATTCGGAAGACCTAGAACGAGTCCAAGGCTAAGAAGAAAAAGAAAGGAAAGCAAGAGATTAAAAAGCCGAGCTAGGCATTCTTCTAGTATTCTCAGGTACTGAAGATCCCTTTATTAGCATACCAACCGAACAGTTGGCCCCTGAAAGATAGAGAGTAAAGCCATGATATTAAAACAATACGAAAACAAAAAACGCCGAACGTTTGGTTTTGTTTCTATATGCACGATATGATAGCACATTTGTTTGACAACACCCTCTTTTTTTCTTTACTTATCTCTTTTCTTGCCAATATAAAACAAGTCCTCTCTAAAGACACCGACTAAATGTAACCTGGTTCAGGGCATCCGGCCGGATGACTTAGCCTATCTGCAAGGTGCCAACCCTCCTGTAATCTACGGATGAGCGCTATAACCACTACTAAAACAGCACGTTTTATGGTGTGCACGGACCTGTAACATTGAGGGGTCACACTATTTCTACGTATCGTTCACACTTCGAATACGTACCGCTGCCTACTTGGGACCCAAAAGAAAATAGATTTCTTCATCTACATTACCTTCATACGTACTTAACGTATGTATATGTATATGTATCTGTATGCACATTTGAAATTACTTCTACTTCTCATTATTCTTCTTGCCTAAAAACTCACCCGTTTTAAGCGAGAAGAGGAGTACCGAATGCGGTCCGAAAAAAGGAAGAGAAAAAGAACTCGAGATGTACAAGATAATTCAAATTCAACCATGTGCTGCATTTAACCGTTATTATTGTTCGGAATATCCCATAGTGATATCAAGCTAAAGAAAACTAGCCAGCCTTTCATACAGGCCATACAGCACTTCACTGTAGCATCGTTCTTGATTTCTTTGTATTCCCTTTTTTTTTCTCCTTGCCTGTTACGTAGCACTACAGGAGTTCAATTCATAACAAAAACTTTCTATCATATTCCTCTTCTCCAAAAGAAGACCCACCCAAGACAAAAAAGATCATATAATAAAGACAAGGTGATATCAACCATTGTCGCATTTGGCCGGACGAACATTCCTCTTCTAGGCTGCGGTCTGTGCGTCGGGGTGTTCTCGAGCCATTATGAAATATGGAATACTAACCAGACTGTCAAAAAGAACCCTAGAAGCATAAACCAGCTTTTGTGCTCATTAACTTGGCCGGGTTGGTTAACCGGAGTTATTAAAGAGCTGACGACTGACAAAGTCTCGCTTGGCTGATAATGGCATTTTATAAGATATCATCGTTATGCGTTGATGAAATAAAGCTCCGCTTTACCTGTATATCACGTTGTTTCCAACACGTGGAAAGACATGAACTACTATACCTCCGGTTTTTGATTTTCTTAACGATGTATTGATATATTCGTACCTCTTCGTTAAAACTCCTTCGTCGTCTTCTTTCCTACCAATAGTTTCAGTGAGCGTTTGTTTTGTTCCTACCGTCGGTGACCAAGTTGGGCTTTCTGATGCACCGTTTGTTGGTATTCTCAATATGTGTATATGGTAGCTAGACTGTATATTCTAAAGAACGACATGTACGAGTAACGTGCTTGATTGTTGATCATCAATGTAGACCTGGGTTTTCTTTCTTGGTTGTATGCCCAGATAAGACTGCCTTGCCTGCTGAAATGGATTCAACCTTGCTTTTCACTAGTCTTGTCTGTCTATTTGCTTATTTGTTTGCTAAGTATGTAGCTTCCTTTCTTTTTTCTTCTCTTCTTTAAAAAGGCTTTATTGAGAGCCAACCGCTTGAATCACGTTGGTGGACGAAGGAGTCAAGAAGGAAGAACTAAATCAAAATTATATGATTTATGGTGCCAATAAACAAAATGCCCCAAAAATGTCATTTTCACTTTCTAAGAAATAACCTCATGCTTGACAGCTAGTCTGTGAAATAAAGGGCTAGTCAAAGTCAAAGTCAAAAAAAGCGTTGGGGTTAAACTTGTTTGTTATACGTGTATGTAACTACATCTTGTTGTAATTTCGCATAAAGACAAAGACGGCCATGTTCTTGTCCGTGTTCACTGTCACTTTACAAACTCAACAACTGGATCTAGTTAGTAACTTTACTACTTACACTTTAACAAACCCGAAGACAGATTCCAGATGCCGATCCACGGCAGAAAGCGAGGTCTTGGCAGCCGCTTTTTCTCTCTTCTTGTTTTTTACTTTGCCCAGACCACACAGTCTGTTCTCTAAAAATAGCGGCCAACACATATTTTGTAGTCATCGGACTTTTTGCTTTTTTTTTTTAGTTGTGATCAAGCCTTTAGAGAATCTGTGTTAGTTGCAGTCATAATCTAGTTTCTGATTTGCAAAAGCATTTGTCTTTGAAGTGAATTTAATTATGCACAGATAACTCCAAGTTAGCTTCTTAATGCGTCGAGAGGCCGGACATTTTGCTCCAAGTACTAGTCCCAAGTGAGATATATCATTGGGGAACAAGAAAGAAGGATATGTAACAAGAGGTGTGCCTCTCGATTAAATAGAGTGGCATTTGCGGTTCGAGAGCATACGGCCGGTGAAGATGATGGTGTAGAGAAAGCCATGGCACGTACCTCTTACGATAGCTCCTATGGCCTATACCCCAGTATCTCTATAGCCTAGCAGCCATGCAACCGAAAGTCTATGTAACCTAGAACCTAGAGTATATAGCAGTCCAGTGCTATACCTCCGTTTTGGCGGTCCCATTACTATCAAACATCAGTGAATAAACCAGTATCGAGCCGCCCAATACACTCTCAGCGCCGTACTATTGACTAGTGTTTGCCTTTTAAAGTCGTTGTTGGTCGTCACAGTAGTAATTATTGCCCCAACCTCAAAGCTCTATCACAACTTTGGAGAGCAATTGGCTCACAACAAACAAATCCTGTGGGTGGAAATGTTTGTTCTAGTATTCCTTTTCTTGTTACTGTATCTTTCCATGATTTCAACCCCTCGTATCCTTCTTTAACTCTCACCTTGACTTGGCGGACTGTCAGCTAGACAGATGATCATCTTTGACAGTAGCTTGGCATTTATTTTATTATTAGAGTAGGATTATAATTGCCATCACATTACATGTACTGTGGACAAATACTACTATGCTTCGTACTTTTGGTATGGCTAATACTGCCGGATGTTCAAAAGCCTTTCTCGCTAACCCTAATTTTCGTCAATTCACGGCATTTCAATATCGCTTCAGTCAATTGGACTTATCCGCATCAGAAGTAGTGTAAAATGATTGAGAGAGCATGGACGATAATACCCAGTTACATAGTGATACGACGTCTTCAATGTCATTTGTCTTGAGATTGCACTAGCCAAGTAGCAAGTCATCACTTGGACTCACCGGCTCAATGTTGCCGAACATGTTTGACCTTTGTCATTATTGTTTATGTATATGTATAAGGAGTAGAAACACAAAGACCGCATCAATTGAGGGACTTAGATATATTTGTTGTTTTCCAAGATATGAATACAGATTTGCTGTGAATCGACAACGAGGCGATCCGCGCGTTATATGCGTCTTTCGTCTTACTCTCTATCTACACAGATAGATAGTCTATAGTCTGAAGAGACTCATATAGTTGTATATAGGAAACATTATTTTGTTATGTACAAGCTTAGGAGATGTGGACGAGCCAATAGATGACTCGATCACGGGTTCTGCGTGGCCGATAACGAATGCGCCTCAATGCACTCGTTGCCAAATTGATGTCAGCTGGCTGGGTCTTCAATGTCGATAATCAACAGCAAAGAACTTTGGGTGCTGGATGACAACAAACAGACTGTTTTATGTACATAGTTTTGTATATGTAGTAGAACAACGTTACTTGGAAGTTTTTGTTTTTGTACATATGTGTATGTTGAATGTTGTTGTTATATTGTGTGCACAATTATACGAGCTAGTATGTACATAATAGGGTCTGTATAACTCTAACAAAACACGACTCATTAAATCGTTCTTGGCTCTGGAGGATTGCAAGCAGGGAAGAGCTTCTTTCAGATAGTACGATCCTGATTCTGTGCAACAAGGAACACTACTAGAAAGAATAAGAGAGCTGAGGAAATTGATTATTGGCATGAGACCGACATAAATTCTGTACATACAAAGCCACCCTATACAAACTAAAAGAAGGTGAGATACGACGCGGAATCAACGAGGTGTCGTATTCAAAGTAAAAGCACATATTAAGGCAAAAAAGTCTCCGAGGTAGAGTGGGAAGTCTCGAGTACAAAAGTAGAGTGATGTCATCATGTTACAACACCGTGCCTCGTTTTTGTTTATGTCCGTTATCAGACCACGGAAGCGGCCTCACTAACATGCCCTGCGTGTATTGGATATAATTATCTGTTAGTGCGTATAGGGCAAAGTCTAGTGTACAGTGTAAGTGAATATGACTTTTGCTTTGTTTCTAGGGCCGATAAGTCCGTAAGGTTTGATGACCAGCTGAAGCTTTTCAATTCTTGTGTAGCTGGTACATGGATCTGTACCAATCAGAGACAAAAAAACGTAACAATAGCTGAAATGCCTGAGATCCCTAGCAATCCCGATATTCTCCGTTCTTGCCGTCGGATAGTAATGGCTCGTAATATATATAAGCTTGCTGTTGCATTTAATTGCAGAAACATTTATTTCCTTCTCATATGAATAAGCTTCTTCTCGGACCGATCTTGATCTCTCCTGCAACTCCACGGTAGTCATTTGCACATCAGATCTCAGTTTCTCTACAACATGTCGGGTCTCTTTCCATCTTCTGGCGACGGCCCATGGAAGGCTTTTGCGTCTATGACATCACCGGCCGCCATCATCACGAACCAAAACCAACAGAGCAATGTCTCGATGCAGAAGCCAACCAAGCTTCAAGCACGACCTGAGCTATACAGTTCGTTCTCTGTGATTGACGACTCGAAGAAGGCAGCTCACAAGCTCAGTGCCGAAGCAGCAGCCGAGTTTGAAAAGGCCAGTGTTAAGGCGCAGAACGCAACCGGGCATATCCAATTGTACACTGGCAAATATTATGCGGCGTGTACGTTTGGAGGTGTTCTAGCCTGTGTAAGTGATATATTCGACGTGTTTTGCTTATTATTATTTTTCAAGTTTGGCAGTTCATCTAACAGATCATCCTTTGCTTGTAGGGCCTGACTCATACGGCCGTGACGCCTCTCGATGTTGTCAAGACACGACGCCAAGTCGATCCGACCATATACAAGAGCAATGTCCAGGGTTGGAAGACCATCTACGCACAGCAGGGCATGCGCGGCATCTACCAGGGTTGGAGCCCGACCTTTTTCGGATATGCGTTCCAGGGCGCGTTCAAATACGGCTGGTACGAGTACTTCAAGAAGACATACGCCGATTTGGCCGGTGAGCCTGCCGCGCACCAATACAAGACGGGGCTGTACCTGGCGGCATCAGCGTCGGCTGAGTTCTTAGCCGACATCATGTTGTGTCCGTTTGAGGCCATCAAGGTACGCATGCAAGCCGACGTCAAGTCGCCGTACCGCGGCTCTGCCGATGGTCTTCGACGGATAATCGGCAGCGAGGGCGTGGCCGGCCTATACAAGGGCATTGTGCCACTCTGGGGACGACAGATCCCGTACACGATGATGAAGTTTGCTTCGTTCGAGACCATCGTGGCTGCCATGTATCGTCGACTACCGGGCTCCAAAAATGACTACAGCAAGGCGACCCAGACCGGTGTGTCGTTCGTCGGTGGTTACCTGGCCGGAATTCTGTGCGCTGTTGTATCGCATCCTTCTGACGTCATGGTCAGTAAGCTCAACTCGGCACGCAAGCCTGGAGAAGGCGCCGGAGCCGCCGTTGGAAGAATCTACCGCGAGATCGGCTTCGGTGGACTGTGGAACGGACTTCCAGTGCGTATCGTCATGATCGGTACTCTGACCGGCTTACAATGGATGATCTACGTGAGTATTTCTGTTATTTCGTTATGTATCATATTATGGCTATTTGCTAACTAATTATATAGGACTACTTCAAGATCTTCATGGGCCTTCCAACAACGGGCGGTGCTGAAGAAAGCGCGAAGAAATAGAGACGGCCGGGCTGTTAGCTATATTGGGTTAGGGATAGGGTTTTCATGTAAGCCACATTCTACCAGTCTTAGTTGGACTGACTCTGTTTGTTTATCAGGTAGTGCAACGTAGTAGTAATCGTGACCATTTATTTTTGTCATGCACAGTGTATACATTGTAGGCTTCGATTGTAGATATAGTGTAGCTTTGTTTTCTCTCCTTGCTTCCCCCACGCCCAGCCGTTTTTACATGCAAGAGGCCGGCCATTGCGAGCTAAGCAGGGCGTTCTTCTGCACACTTCGGTGATTCAATCTTGGATGCATTCTTGATACACACACATGTATGTATATAGTTAGATAAATTGCTTAAGCTTCTCAAGCGCCAATATCTTCAAGTGCCATAAAAAGCCATGTCGCCCCGGCGATATGCTCGCTTTACGGCTTCAGTCCGACAACGCCTTTCGCGCGAATACACAATGTTGCCATCGACAGACGAAGCAACAACCGAACTAGAAGACTCGCGGAGTCCCTCCCGATCACCGAGATCATGGAAGCTGCACCTACACCGGAATGTCTATAGTGGCGCGCTGGCATTCAACATTGCCGCCCTGGTGCTACCGGCGCTGTATAGCACATTATCAAAGCTCTGGGTTGCACGCATTGACGCCTCACTAGTCGTCACCACCGACGTATACACATACATCGGGGTTGTGGCCGAGGTGCTTAACGAAGGCTTGCCGCGTGCCGCTTGGGTCATCATCGGCGACTCAGCTTCACGCAGCCTATCTGAACGCCTAGGCTTGACACATACGCTGATAGTTGTGCAGGCTATTCTAGGCCTCATCATGAGCTTGGCCTTCTTGGGCGGTGCTGCAACTTTTGCCTCCGGCTTCATCCCAGACGATGTGCGTGCTATGAGCATCGTCTATGTGCGCATCAGCGGCTTCTCGGCCCTCAGCTCAGCCATTGAGACAGCCGTGGCTACGGCTACACGTGCTTTAGATCAACCAGACATACCACTACTTATTAGCTCGCTCAAGTTTGCCGTCAATATTGTTCTTGACATGCTACTGATCTCCAAGTTCCATGTGGGCCACCATACACCGACCATCAACATGCAAGCCGGCATCCAACTCGCCTGCAACATGGCAGCTGCGTTTGGTGGCCTTGCGTATTTTCTATTGACGACGAGTTTCAAAAACAGAACAGCAGGCGCTCAGGAACCGTCGACTCGGCCGAGCCTGCGTGCCCTGGCGATTCTTGTCCGGCCTGGACTCATCACGATGGCCGAGTCGGCGATCCGCAACACGCTCTATCTGTGGCTTGTCAGTACTATTGTCGCCATGGGCTCGACTTACGCTACCGCTTGGGGTGTCTTCACTACTATCCGCTGGGGCTTAGTCATGGTGCCCGTCCAGGCGCTCGAAGCCACTAGTTTGGCCTTCATCGGCCATCGCTGGGGTGCCTGGCGTCGCGATCTTCGGGCTACAGACACTGTCAATACGGACGCTATAACTGATCCCGCTGACTGCAGACCGGGTTGCGTATCTTGGCGTACTATTGTTCGTATTGTGCGGCCGGCACTCGTCTCTGTCTGCATTGCCTTGGTCGTCGAGGTTCCCATGGCCGTTTTCCTGGCTCTTTGGGGTGCTCAGCCCTTTGCCCGTTTCATCAGCGAGTCCGATGAGGTCGCTGCCGTCACTGCCTACATGTGGCGTACTATAGACTGGTGCTACATCTTCTATGCTGTGTCTACTCAATTGGCCACCATTCTCCTGGCTACGCAACCACGCTGGTATCTATACCAGAGTCTAGCAAGCAACTTACTCTATGTGTTACCGTGGGCCATTGTGTGCCAAGTAAGGGATTTGAATCCGGCCAATGCTTGGACATATCATAGCTTCGTGTTTGGGGGAAGTCTGGTCTTTAGCTTCGTCGATATCCTCATTGTAGACGCTCTATGGGCTTGGTCACTTTTTACAGGAAGAGCACGTCTAGACGGTTTAGATAGTTTTATTGCCACTTAGGGTTAAACAAACCCTGTAATCAAGATAGCTAATATTGCTCCTCATGTAATAATACCTTGGTCATCCTATAGCGGGCTGGCGGACTCGGTGACTCCGGAGAACTAACCGTTACTAGCAATAATAAATAAGCAACATGAAGCCAAAGGCACCCGAGCGTACGCTTATAACTGCTGTTCATTTGCTGTTCAATGGTGATGTCTCTTTGCTCTTACAGCTATAGATAGACATGCCACCTGCTATTTACACCAAAGTCACCCAATGAGGCAGTGTACATACGCATTATCAGAGGAGAAGCAGGGCTTTTGATTTGTTTGATCAAAAATTTAGCTGCTGTTTATAGAAAAGACGGCGTTTTGTAAGCTTGGTTGACTGTACTTGTATAATCTGTACTGTGAACCCTATGCTTATATTGTAATCCGTGCTTGTAACCTCTGTTCCGTAGTAAGCCTTTCTGTGCCAACTGAGCTTACAGATATAACTTTGTGTTCCCGTAGGCTCGAATATATACTTTATCTGCTCATGGAAAGACTAAAGCTGGATTTTGTGAACTCGACCGGCTATTTGCATCTCGAACTCAGCCTTGCTTGTGTTTCCAAGCTAGAAAAACCTGCTGATTTTAGGTATATTTAGCCTTTTTTTCTTGAATGGACTTCCTTGACTTTTTCTCTTTTACCACACAAATATCTCTCACTTTTTTTTTTGTTGGTTCCTTCATCGTTCATGATTTAGTAGGAAAAAAAAAGGACCCGTAATTGATTGCTAGGGCCTAAATTGAAACGGAGAACTCCAATATAATAAAAAAAAACCTACTAACCCTAGACTACCGATCTCTAGTCTTCTGTCACGTCTGATGAGTTATTAATCTACGGCGGAAGAAAATGGAAGCTTAAGCGTTCACCTACATGTACTAATATAAGGTCATATCCAAATATTGCGTCTAAGTTCCTACAGATACATATAGACACATCCGCGTTTTCGCTTCAACAATCCATCGATCGAAAACGCCAGATTAATCGCCTTACCTATATTTTTAATCGCCATTCAGAGCTTTAGAGCGCCGAAGTCGTGGGCCACTTGAGTTCCTCCCCCTCTTCTTTATGATTTACGGTTGATTCTGGGGGCGATCGATCGATTAAGAACGAATAGCAATTGTCCAATAGTTTAATCCATCGCCTTGGTGAAGTCTATATCGCCGTTGACGTCGTTAATCCTCATCATCCTCCTTTATATTCGTCTTTTATAGTCGGGCTCATTTTCTCTACATGAACATAGCCGAGCCAATTGCTCTTTAGCCTTTGCATCCCGATATTCCTCGCTCTGCGAGTATTAAATTGCTGGGATTTGTCTTGTTTTCTTGGCTGACTGAGGAAATAAAGCCAACCAGACAGCAAAAATAGCGCCCACGACTTCTGTAGTCACTGTTAGTGTTAGTAGTGCTGCATAGTGGGTTTTTTTAGTGCTCTTCTCTAGTGCTACAAACTGCTTTTTTAGCGCTCTTTGGTCTCTTGGCACTGCCTTCGTCCACTGCGCATTTCTTTTCTTCAACGCTGTTCAACACTATCGATCGACCTTGTTCAACCACCATCAAATAATTCCCGCCATTAATAATCCCGACCATCGCCTCCCACCTCGCAACGGCCTTTTGGCTGCTTCTGTAACATCGATTCCTCCCTCGCATTCGTCCCATTTCTTTCGATCTCCCAAACAAGACTTGTTTCCAGGCTTTACCGACGCCGACCGACCGATCGATCGACTAGCCAGCCAGTCGACCTGCTTCAACCACCCAACCACTCAACTAGCTAACCGACTAGCCGACCCATTCAACTGATCGCATATCGAGTAGACCTTCAGACTCTCTGCCATCTCTCTTTCTCCATTCTCATCTACGCCTTGCTCCGCGTCTGCTCGTCCCACGATCCTCGAGTCTGTCCTCCAAGTAGCTGCCCTCCGTCTTCTTCCGCCCTCCTCCGGCATCCGATACGCCGCCCTCTTCTCCGGTGTCTTCAAGTCAGCCTCTGCGCTTTTCCCTCCAGTCCTTCTTCGGTCGCGCTTTGCAGCTACGCCGCCACCCACGCCCGCAAACATGACCTCATTCCTCTCTAAATACAGATCCAGCAATGCGGTATGCGCTCTCCAACTCCAGGTCGTCTCTTCTGTTCAATCTCCAAACAGCAGACCACGGCCACTGCTACTTCTACCCGGTAAAACACTACTAACTGGATGTTCTTAGAATTTTACCGCTGCTAAAGACTCCAAAAAGAAGGAAAAAGAAGAGCTAGTCATCGAACTCACTCCCTTGGAGAAGATGCTGCAAAACGCCGCTACTGTAGAAGACCTTGACACAGACAAGTTCTTCGGCTTAGAAAACGTACGCTTATAACTCTACAACTCACCTGTTCTCGAGACCCTGAAGTCACTTTCTCTGATTGACACTTGCTTCGGCGTGTATTTCTGCTAACATTGTCTCTCCAACTCTTTATAGTTTGGGAACACATGGTATGTCTAGCGAGTCTCTGCCTCTCTATTTCTGCTTTCAGCCTGGCAATCGTGTCTCTGATTTGCACCTGTGCCTTGAATTGCCGGCCAGAAACTTCTGCGCGCATTTAGGCTGCCGCATTCACCTGTCTTCTACCCTCATGCTAATCATTTGACCTCAAATAGTTACTGCAACTCTATAGTCCAGGCCCTTTTCTACTCCGAAATCTTTCGAGACTGCATTGTCAATTACCCAGAGCCATTATCTGTCTCCAAAACACCAGTCGAAGTCACCATACGACCACCGACCATAATCCCTCCACCACCTACCAAAAAGAATGGCCAACCTATCACGCCGGTGGGGATCGGAATCCGGCCCGAGGACCGGCCGGAAGCCCCCGAATATAAGAAGAAGCAGGCCATGTTGAAGGGCCCCATTCTAGAGCTCACCAAAGAGCACACTGGCGCCTATGAAATGGGCGAGTGCACCTTTACGAGTCTCAAGGACATCTTCTTGGCCCTCATGGAAAGCCGAAGCCGCACCGGCGTGCTTAGTCCTCAACGGTTTCTCGAAATCTTCAAACGCGATAACGAAATGTTCCGAAACTCTATGCACCAGGACGCCCACGAATTCTACGGCATTGTGCTCAACGATATCATCTCCAATCTAGAAACCCACACACAAAAAATCACGCAAGCAGCAGCAACAGCAACAGCAGCAACAACAACAACAGAATCTAATACTACTACGATACCACCCGCATCGCCAAATACTCCAGACCTGGGACTTGTGCGCAACATCTTCGAAGGTCTACTCAGCTCCGAAACCAAATGCCTCACCTGCGAGACCGTGTCACAGAAGCACGAAACGTTCCTAGACCTGTCCATCGACCTTGACGAACACTCCTCTGTAACCTCGTGCTTGCGCAAGTTCTCCGAGGAGGAAATGCTGTGCGAGCGCAACAAGTTCCAATGCGACGGTTGTGGCGGTCTGCAGGAAGCCGAGAAGCGCATGAAAATTCAGCGGTTACCCAAGATCATGGCCCTACATTTGAAGCGCTTCAAGTACACCGAGGACTTTACTCGACTCCAGAAGCTACACCACCGTGTTGTGTACCCGTCACATCTACGCTTGTTTAACACGACGCCGCAGACCGAGGATCCTGACCGCGTATATGAGCTGTATGCCGTCGTCGTCCATATAGGAGGCAACGCTTACCACGGCCACTACGTATCGGTGATCAAGACCAAAGAGCACGGCTGGCTGCTCTTTGATGACGAGATGGTCGAGCCGGTCGATGACGACTACGTCAACAACTTCTTTGGTGACTCCAATAGCTTGGCCTCTGCCTACGTGCTCTTCTACCAAGAAACCACTTTCGAGAATGCCCGAGTCATCGAAGAGGACAATAGCTTCAACGAGACTGCTGCCGCCGACGAGCCATTGCTGGTGGTTACAACATCCGCGCCAATTGAGAACGGCCACTCTGACTCTCCATCACTCACGGGCCGCTCATCGCTACAGCAACTAGCCGACGGACCGGGCCCGGGCCTCGCTCACTCCCATACCGCGCCCGTCTTATCCGACTCCCCGGTGGCCTCTGCGCCCCTAGAGAACGGCCATATACTGTACAACCCATCTACATCTGCACATGTACTACCAACCGTCGTTGAAGACAAGAAGTCTGCGTGGAAGCGCCATAAAGAGGACCGTAGAGAAGAGAAGCTGCGCAAGCAAGAAGCCGAGGAACTACAGCGTAGCAAAGAGAAGGAAGAAAAGGCTAACCGAAAGCTCAACGGCGCGTCTAGCGGCAATGGAAGCAGTGGAGGGGAGAGAGGCGGCTTCCTAGATCGCGTGGGCCGGTCAAGCAAATCGATGAGCCGCAAGAGCATAGCTGTTCTCTCATCCAAGAAACGCGATCAGGATAGATCGGACTCAGAAGCAGGAAACACGACATTGTTGCCGCCGTCAACGGCAAATACCGCGTCTACAACGACAACGACGTTCCAATCTAATGGCGTAGACGCTGTACCGCCCGTACCTCATATTGGCTCTGGTCTTTCAGCGTCGACGTCAACACCGACTCTACCCGCCAATCCATACTCTACTGCTATCGCAGGCAGTGATAATACTACAACAACAACATCTCAAGCCACCATGACTTCTCCTACGAATACAAACACTACCGCCTCACCGCAACCACAGACTCTTCCAGCCAGTAGTCCCCCCCCCCTCCTACTACTGCTGCTTCTGCTACTATAGCGGTAAACGCCACACCTAAACCTCCTATACCGGCTCCTGCTGAGGGCCACAACTTCCGATCTCGGTTTACCTTCGGACTAGGCAAGAAAAAGAGCACAGCTGCTCTGTCCTAGGCGGACCGAGGGCATGCTCAAACAAAGCGCCTCCGGAACTTGATCTTACTAAGACATCGACGACACTCGAGAAATGCTGATGTATGAGAGAATAAGAATAAGTAAAAAAAAAATTAGAGAAAATAATAATGTAACATGTGCCTTTGTAATCAGGGCGATCAGAGCCTTTTTAGTACTTTAAATAGATGGTTCATAATTTCTTTTCAGAAAAAAAACTACACAATAATATTGCTACTACTCCCGTATAGCAAAGGGAGATGAAGATTCATATTATATGCACATGATGGTAGAGCAATAATTTACTGGAAGAAAATATAGTATCAAAATTGTAAACTGTACATGATTGTAGTGTGTTCCATGGTATTATTTGTTTGTTCTATCTTGGATTTCTGGGCTCTTTAGCCTAGAACAAGCTCGTATATGATGATTAGGGTGTTGCAAACAATCAAAGGCACTAGATATGACGCGCAAGTTAACATGCTGATCAATTTTCAAAGAAGCAATAGAGTCTAAGAATATAAAAAGAACTTACCTCGCATTAGTGTACGCACACTAGCAATCAGGTTTATGATCTTGACAGTCACGCTTGTATCGGAACTAGCACCAAAGGCAGGGTCGTATGAAGCAGGAGAGAGATTAACTGATCGAACAGTCGGTATTGTTAGTATTTGATATGTGAAAGTAGCTATCAGGAATTGGTCCCTCAGCTTTGCAAATTTATAGATGCGCCGAGAGATACAATAGCTCTCTTCGTCTATATGAATTACAAATGCTCGTTTTTAAGGGTATTCGTGACATACTTCTGGCAAGGAAACGGTCTTCAGAGAGAATGGCGATAGCATTGGTCAAAAGAATCGCAACTAAAGAGATACAAAGTATATGTTAGCTAAGAGGCACTTCTTTGCGGTTACATAAAGCCAAATATGGTGGTCATGGATCTCTGAAGAACCAATGTCACGCAATAATGATGAGCTTCTAGTAGTGCTACGATCAAACCGATTGCATATATGGGAGAAAGAGAGACGAACTGTAGAAGAAACTGCCGAAGAATAACATGGCGGGCAACAATGCTAAGTGGGATAACGAAGCCCTACTCGCCCTATAACCGAGAATAAAGAGAAGAATGAAACGGACTAGCTAGTAGCTAAGCTATGTTATCAGGATGACGGATGATGTGCCGGTATTGATATATCGTCATATAGGACAGATGTTCTGAATAGCTTAACTAGCTAGCTAAATAAGAGCAAAGCGCGAGATCGACTCAAAGTAGATCGAGGTATGTTCATTTATCGCGATCGAAGAAGCTTCAAAACAGGACGTAAAGTATCGACTTCAAAATCCCGGCGGCAAGGGAAAAAAAAAAGAAGAAAAGCAAAGATAGAATAATCACAAGCCAACCAAGATATCTAAGCAAGTTCAACAATAGGGTAGGGATAAAATGTAATTGAACTTCACGAAGGTAGCCCGCCCTTTGGGGCCGCTTTCAGCTGTCAAGCTTGATATGACAGCTGTAGGAAGTAATACAGGCCAGGTGTCAGCCACTTTAAAAATCAAGGTCCCCGATTTCGAAGCTTTACCTAATCGAGCTTAAAAGCTTTAGTGGGGCTTTGGGCTTGACTTTGGGGGGGGAGAGAAAAGGAAGGAGCGGAAACGTTCCAAACGTTACTTTTTTTCCTAGGTTCGCGTTTAGGAAATAGCACAAATAAAGTAAAACAACTATAATATATGTGGTAAGTAAACTTACATAACAACATTTTGTATGTATTTGTCTGTAATTAGGGCTTCAAAACGAGCCAACAACGAGGAAAATAAAAAAAACAAAGCTATGAGTGGCAGTTGCGCCTATTGAGCCTTCTCATGCGATTATTGTTCTTCTTTCTTTTTATTATATCGGAATATCGTCATCGCGGAATCCATTTTTCTTCATTTGGAAATCGCCAACTCTGGCCATTTATCTTGTTGGAACGCGGCCACCATGAAGGCCTATGGTAAGCTTAGCAATCTCACCTTATCACCTAATTGAAGCCTCTCTTTCTCTTCCAGAGTTCATAGTGCTCTGTTTCAGCCCTCATCGTACACGGCTAACCCAGCTCTTCGTCCTTCTAGAATGCCTCATCCCGCTGGCCGTCCTGGTCCATCTCGTCGTTGCGCCATACACTAAAGTCGAAGAGTCCTTCAACATCCAAGCAACCCACGATATTCTCGTGTACGGCACACCGACCATTGCTGTATCCGAACGACTCCATGCCTTCTACGACCACCTGACCTTCTCCGGCGCCGTCCCACGAACATTCATCGGCCCCATCCTACTCGCCGGCCTCACCCAACCACTAACCCTGATAGCCGGGTTCCGCCATGCCCAATTTATCGCCCGCGCCCTACTCGGTCTCTCGAACGCTGCCTCGCTCGTCTTCTTTGGTCGCCGGCTCGGCAACTCCTTCGGCCCCTCGGTTAGTCTTTGGTACAATGTGTTGCAGGCCGCGCAGTTCCACGTGCTTTTCTATGCCTCGCGCACCCTGCCTAACATGTTTGCCTTTGGCCTAACTACGCTTTCCTTTGCGCTACTACTGCCCAACAAGACAGGCCGTGTGGCCCCGCCACAGCGCCGGCTCGCCTTATGTCTCATCGTTTTTGCTGGCGTCATCTTCCGTTCTGAGCTCGCTATCTTGCTAGGCGCCCAATGTCTATGGTTGCTCCTTACCGACGCCTCAGTGACGCTATGGAGCTTGGTCAAACCCATCACCATCTCCGCCGTCTTCGCCCTGGCGATCAGCGTGCCGATAGACTCCTACTTTTGGCAGAAGCCACTATGGCCCGAGCTATGGGGTTTCTACTTCAACGCTATTCAGGGCTCGAGTAGCCTCTGGGGAACGTCGCCGTGGTGGTATTACGTCGTCTCGGCCCTCCCGCGCCTACTACTTAACCCGTTGGCTTCTGCAGTGCTCATGCCCTATGCGCTCTCACGACCAGCTTCATCACGACCTGCGCGCGCCCTCGCTATTCCGTGCCTGCTCTTTATTGCCATATACTCTATCCAGCCACACAAGGAAGCTCGCTTCATCATCTACGTCGTGCCACCTCTGACCGCCATTGCCGCCATGGGTGCCGCTGCCCTCTCCGATCGTCGCGCTAAGTCGCCTCTATACGCCGGCATGACCGCCGCCATCGTCCTATCTGTACTGGCTTCTGCCGCTGCTGCTGCCGGCATGCTGGCTATATCGTCTCTCAACTATCCCGGCGGTGACGCTCTCACCCAGCTCTACGATCTGGCCCGTAACGATCCGTATGCGCCAACTAAGCCATTGGTCCATACAGATGTCCTCGCGTGCATGACGGGCGTGACGCTTTTCGGCGAGAACCCGCGCGGCCTAGCTAAGAACGAACTTCCTATGCGCGGCCTCATGTTCGACAAGACGGAAAACCCTCGTATGGTGAATAACCCCCTTTGGTGGGATCGCTTCGATTTCATTCTAAAGGAAGCTGGCGATTTGCCGCCTGGCACTTGGGAGGTTATGGCCGTTGTGCAGGGCTATTCTGGTATCGAGTTTCTTAAGCCGGGCATGCCTGATGAGATACGGTATAACATTGTAGGCCATGGTGCAACTGTGGCTCGTGTGAAGGAATTCGTCCGTGAAAAGACGGGCGGTTGGTGGATCGGACCTCGTATGGAAGATAAAATCAACATTATCAGAAGACGGCCAGGAACAAAAGGAATCTGGCAGGCATAATGGAGGAAAACATGTCTTGATTTTAGAGAAGCTTTTAGAGAAGCATCAGACAGTTATGTGTATATAAATCAGTTCTGTATAATGTTATAAGTTCATATTCGGAAAATTCAATGAAGATGTAACCTTTTTTTATTTTACTTTAGAAAAGCAAAAGGTACGCTTGATACGCGATGGTTTATAAGGTGAACGAGGAAGCCCAGATCTATTTTTCCATGTAGAAACACAAACACACATATGTACTACTAACAGAAATAACAAGACGATAGCACCAAGAGTAAAATGGAAAGAAAAAACAAAGAACACTTGGAAATAAATTACTTATATGTATCAAATAAATAACAAAAAGGGATGGATGGTTCGTGAGATCAGTCAAGACTATGTATGACAAGAAGATGGAACAAGACAAGGAAAAAAAGAAAAAGCAACTTGTGAGTGCTATGATGGTGATGATGGAAATGGGGGTAGTGTTGAGTACACAAAATGGTAGACAGGACGGAAGAAGGCAAAGAAGATATTATGGTAGTATAGTATACTATGTAGAATGCGGGTTATGTGTAGATGATAGAGCGATGAGGGGATTTTGCCAGCAGTCCCCTAATAGAAGTGAATAAATGATTCTAGATAAATGATATAAAATGATAGATAGAAAAAGACGTTGTATGAGGATAGACAGGGAAAGTAAAAAGACAAGATCGGATCCCTAACTTTTTTATTGCTTCATGAGATACAACCTGCCATCATCATGAGCTTTTCTGGCATTCGGAGCTGGAGGCAACGGTCCGTAAAGTTCACGATAGCGTCTCGCCTCATCCACTTGGTTCGTAATATAGCTGAGTAAATCGGTGATAGGCGCGCGGAGATCGTCGAGTTCGCTGATGATGCCGTTGCCCCGAGCAATATGTCTGATGCTAAGCGTCGTGATGCAGGACTCGATGCGACTGACTTGATGGGCCATAAAGGCCAGCATGATACTCTCACCAAACTCACCACCACGTTGACGTAGTCGATCCAGAATCGCTGTTTCTGGTTCCATGATGGTGGCGCGCTGTGTGGTTTCGAGGGCGCAGCAGAGCATCTCAAGACGCAGGCTGACATGCCAGAGCTGCCAGATGATCTCTGGGTCAAACGAGAGCTGGGCACCAGGCGTCGAGGCCATGATAGCCGATGGCTGGGCTATTATGCTTTGCTCTGCAGAGGCAGAATCGTGGATTTGGTGGTGCTCGATACGACCGGCAAGGGCATGAGGATATAGCGAGTAGATGAGCTCTGGGTTTTCAAGGCCCTTGAGCTTGCGCTCGCCCAACTCCTTGACCTCGAAGCCTTGCGAGCTGAGCGTCTTCAGGTCTTTGCGGATGGCAGCTGCGTATGTCTCGTCGTTGAAGATGTTTTCACTAGAAAGATGAACGCCCTCCCGCTCGTTCTGGAAATTCTCTAGTGAACGCTGTATTTCCTGGATCAGATCGGAACTGACAGTGATCTGGCCGCCGTCGGCAACTGAAGAGATACGTGCCGCCTTGTTGACCATAGGGCCAAAGTAATCCATACGTCGAGTCACGGGGTCAACTTCGCTGACACACTCGCCAAAGTGAATGCCCATACGAACAGACAAACCCTTGAAGATCAACTGTCCGTCTTTATCGAACTCAGGCTGTCCGAACTCAGAGTTCAAGACCTCAGCAGGCCAGTTCACTTCCAGCAAATGATTTTGCACCGCAAAACACCACAACAATGCCGAAGTCGCCGTAGGGAACGAAACCATGAAGGCATCACCTTCAGTCTTGACTTCATAGCCACCAATCAGTCGCAACTGGCGACGCATCACTTCATTATGGAGCTTGATGGCTGAGCGCATGGCACTTGAATGCATTTCCCAGAGCATTGTCGAGTTCTTGATATCCGAGAACACAATAGCCACGGTTCCTATAGGCGCTGCAATTTCAGCTCCTAGACGGCCCAAAGTCGAGTCAAGCACATCATCGCGAGCCTTGCGCGTTCTACGCCCTGCAAACATGGTGCTTTCCAAGTAAAGAGATTGAGGTCTCGTACTAGTGCTGCGGTTCAGGCGAGACTTCTCATAACGCTTCTTAAGGTTCGAGACATTAAGCATCATGACCATGAGCTTGCCGGTTGCGCCGTGGGCAATGGCCGTATCACGAAGACGCTGTGCGTTGGCCATGAGGTCCGGCGACTCACTCTCTGCACGACAGATGTCCGCGATTAGCTTGTGGTCGAGATATTCCCAAAGATCACGGGTTGCCAGGACCAGATATTCATCCTCATCGGTGAGCTTCAATTCGGCGACATCGGGGGCTGCAATGACAGATGGCATCAACTCATGGTAACCAAAGGCACGCGAGACGTTAAGTGTGTCGTTAAGCTTTCCGCTACGCGAGACCCAGCCTCCAGCTTCACGGATACGGCGACGTTCCATTTCTTCTGCGGGATCGTGTTTGTGGGTGAGTATTCGATACGAATCACTAGTGATTAGCATAGCCTCAACATCACCAACGTTGGCAACATATAGACTAGTGCCCTGTAAGTACGCAACAGTAGCTACAGCGCCAGACTTGAGGTCCTCCGGACTGAGAATAACAGGCGAGGATGTTGATGAGCGGTGTGCAGTGACAGGCCGGTCTTCGGATGATTGCAGGGCTGCATTGATTAAATCGCGGTTAACCGTCAGGAAAGACCGCCGTAGAGCGTCTCCGGGACTATCTTTTCGTTGGTCGGCTATCTTAAGCTCTGAAGTCAAGATATTCTGCAAGTTCTCATTCAGGTACAAGGCAATCTTGGAGCCACCTCGTGGCATAGGCTGTCCATCAAATAATCCAATAAGCAGTGATTCGGGGCCGTTGAATTTAGGAAACAAAAGGTCTATAGTCGATAAATGTTCATGTCGGCCAATCGTATCGGCCATACCATATGGAAGCACATCGGCAATAGAATTAGTCGTTCTCAGACGAAAATCTTCGCTGAAATTAGGCAAGGAGGACTCGCGGGCACTGATAGTTAGGTCCATAAGACCGAGAACTCGAAGATCTTTGAGGACAGTGAAATCACTGTAATCGGTCTGGCCCATATTAAACGACGTAGGCGAAGCCCGCTTAATTTCCATTCGTTTATTGCCCGACAAGTTGAGGTAGCGGAGAAGAAGATTAGAATGCCAGTTCCAGTCATATGGAACATTAGAGATGTTATATTTCAGCCAGTTGCTACCAACATCAAGAATCGCTAGGGACCTCGCACGGGAGATTTCGGCCGGAAGATTGACGAATTTGTTACCGTTCAGATACAGAGCTTGCAAAGGAGAGTTCAATTCCAAGTCATCAGCTGGTAAGTTGGTCAAGTTATTGCCGGAAGCATAGAGTTCGACTAGGCTCAGCCATCTCTTCAGTGCTCTTTGAGGAATTTCATCGATCAAATTATATGATATGTTGAGAACTCGAAGTTCTGTCAAGAGAAACAATGCGTGGAAGATATCTTCGTCGAGGCGGTTGTCAGCCACAAGCAGGACACGCATAGAGCCAACGAACGTCTGTTCTTTGCGTATGGCAGAGTCCTTGCGAGATGCGACTGATCCAGCCAGGGTCGTCTGGGACGGATTTCTAGAAACAACCTTGGCGTTGCGTCCTTTACCATACACAGAAACAACAGAGCCCTTGCGATCGGTTCCAGGGGACAACGGTGGCGGTCCAACACTAAGCAGTGTGGAAGAGGCCTGGCTAGGCCGTCGAAGATCATCGAGAGTTTCCTGGCTGGGGAAATTTGTAAGCGTAGGAGGGCTACCAGATTTGGCCGGCGTCGGTTGTGTAGAGGTTTCTTCTCCGAATGGTTTCGGCTGTTTGGCGGAAGGCTTTGGGAAGGCGCTAAGAACATTTGATGATATGTTCAGGTACTCTAGTTTGTTTGCCCACCAGATTTCGGATGGGATTTTGGCAATGTTGTTTGAATGGATATCAAGAGACCGCAGCTCGGTCAGGCATCCGATCTGCGGAGGAAGTTCGGAGATTTTGTTATACGAGAGTCGGAGATCTTCAAGGGCATGTAGGAACGAGATTTGAGGCGGTATGATGCTTAAGATATTCTTATCCATGATAAGAGTGACAAGATTAGGCATGAAGACATACGACTTGTCGATGTTCGTCAACTTGCCGTTGGAGAGATTGAGTATTTTGAGGGTACTAATGACGTCCTCCAGTTCAAATATCGTCAAGGGGTTTGAGTTCAACCGAAGACTGACAAGGCAGTTGAATTTGCCGGAGAATTGTGAAATCTGGTTGTGGTCCGCCGAGAACACTTCAAGCCTGGGAAGTTCCGCAACAACATCGATATTGTCGATAATGTTGTACTTGCAGTCAAATTCGCGTAATCTGACAAGATCCTTCAAGGTTGGTGGTAGAGGGTTGACAACTCGATTGTTGGTGATCAAGAAACGCTCTAGATTCTTCAGTTGGCCAATTTCTTCCGGAATCTGAGTGATAGCATTAAAACTGATATCTAGCTCGTGAAGGTTGACCAGGTTGCAGATAAACGGAGGGAATTTATCGATGAAGTTGGATGACAAGTTGAGGGACCTTAGCATCTGGTATGACTCAAAATAAGATGGCAGAGAGGCCAGTCGGTTGTTGGCAAAACTGAGGTATCGTAGGCTAGAAAGTTCCTCAAGTTCGGCGCCTTCAAGAGTCTCAATGAAGTTATTTGCGACATCCAAATGGTTCAGGTTTACGGCCCGTCCGAAGCTGACTGGTAGACGGCGGATCTCGTTATTATTGTACTTGATCTCTGTTAGCTTGGTGCATAGAGAAACAAAGTCGCGCGGTATCTCCAAAGTCAGATTCCGAGAGAGATTTAGAGACTCGATTTCTTCGGTGCGTTTGAACATAGGGATCGGAATGGCCGATATATTTTTGCCGGAAAGATCGATGTGTGTTGCCTTCTGAATCCTCATAAGACCAGGAACAATCCCAGCTTTAGACAAAATAGGATCTCGGGTTGTTAAGAACATGAATCGGCAAAGGTAGCTATTATCCTCTCTGCCAATATCAGGGATGCGGTCTTGCTCTTTGTAGCCGGCTTGCTCCAATAGTCGTTTCTGGAGAGCCAGAGGGCGCTCTGATGGTTTCAAGACGCGAAATAGATCATGTGTCTTTAGCACAATATTGTAGTTGTCAGAGCTATCGGATCCATATGACTTCTTTATCAGCTGGCCTGCTACATCCGACACGGTAGAATTCAGAGGCATGGACAAAGTAGCAAATGTGCCATCGCCACGGAATATACGAATACAATATGATGGTGTCTTCTCTTCGTTGCGGTATGGCCGCCCCATCTCATCGGTTTGTAGAGAGTTGATAGGGGCATCACCATCTGCAGTCTTTCGCACGCCCCAACTATCAGGTGCATTCCACGAGCCGAGGGGTTCGTCTAGCGATCCCACTGAGCCGGCAGTTTGACGGCGAGAAGCCTCACCACGATCACGCGGGAACGTTTCACTACGAGGGATTGAGCCATCATCGTCGATGACTCCACGCATATCTCTCAGATTGGTGTCAAGGAAGAAAGCAGTGGCTTTACGATCAGTCGGGCCAATCATGTCTTCGTCATATACACGGCCATTTCGTGGTCTCTTGGCAAAGGGATATTTGTTCTGGAAGGCGGCTTGCTGTCGAATTTCGGGGGTATCAAAGATATCGTTGGAGAATACGGAGCTACTATTGCTCACGGGGTAATGGTATGAACTGGCATAGCCTGGGGACACTTGGGCGCGAGTGATCTCTTGTCGTGAAGTTTTGTGTGTTATGGAACGAGCAGAACTGGCATAGTGGCTCCGGCTGCTTGCGGGAGAAGATGTCGCTTCTTTGTCTTCTTTGCTTTTGCCATGAATGAGACGTCTGAAGACACCGCCACGTTTCGTCTGGTTGTTATTTGGTGAAGAGGGGCCATCGCGACTGGTAGCTTGACTGGATGCTGGACTTTGTGCACGACTCCTGTTAGAATAAAGAGTTGTGGCCGAGCCTCCGCGGTCTCTCTGGCGATCGCGTGTCACTTGCGAAGAGATTGTCGATGCTGCGTCGTCTCGACTATTCGTTGGTCTTAGAGCACGTGGGTCGTCGTTGCTCCTGTTGTGTCGGTGTCCGTTGTTCATGATGCCAGAATGGCCGGAGCGATTGGAAGAGGAGGTTTTGGGGGGAACCTGTACGGCACCGTCTGACATATATCTGTCTCGATCAGGGCCAGCCATGACGTCGCGCACAGGAGCGTCGCCGTATCGAGCGATATCCTGGAAAGAGTTAGTTTGTGGTTAACGGAACCAGAAAAAGAAACGAAGGGAAATAGGGAAATTTTAATAAAAAAAAATTGAATAAAAAAATTGAGGAAAAAAAATGAGTGTAGGGAGGATGGATGGTCATACGTCTTGATCTTGGTATAGGAAAGGCACAACTTCAGGCGCTGGTACGGGCGTGCGCGGTCTTGAAGAAGAAGGCGAAATATCTCGAGTGTGGTCCGTGGCATTTGAATGGTTGCGGCCGCGGTGGATACGGCCCTGACTGAAGGATCGGGGACGAGCGTCTCTGGTGAGCGGCGCATGTGCCTCGAAAACGTCCCTGCCGCCAGGAAAGTCTTCGCCAAAGAAACCTTTAAGTTTCTGCATGCCGCCACGACGGTTCATGCCAGAGCCTTGGCTGCTAGCAGTTGCTATGCTGGCTTGAGATGGCCGCCGGCGGTCCTCATAGAACTCGATATCGGGCGAGTCGCGGCCAGTGAGCGTGCTATGGTTGCCAGAACCAATGGACAGCTGGTCAGCACGTAGAGAGGCGCGGAAGCCAGGCGAGAGCTGCGAGCCATTGGACAGGTTGTCACTGGAGTCATTGAGGAACGATGTGGCTAAGCTACCATTGTTGTTGTTATTGTTGTTACTACTGGCCCCTGGGGCTCCAAAATTGTGTGAAGTCATCCACGGCGGAAACTGCGAGCCCGAGCCAGGAATGGCCGTGGGCGGATTGTGTTGAATGTATGGGATACGAGCTGTCAGGCTATCCAGCGAGTCTAGATTAGGCGTGTCGAGAACGGTCAGTTCACGGCGAAAGCTGTCGAGGGGGCGCTTAAGCGAATTTCTTCTCGAGTCGTCTGAAGTCGTAGATGATGGCGAATGTATTAGATGTGAGGTATTGGCTGTAGTGGGCGATATTTGCTGGTCATCATTGGTGGATGTGAAGGTTGCGCTATGTTATGTCAGCGACTGCAATAAGTTACCGATATATCTGGTCATAGTGGTTGGTGATTGATAATTGAGAGGCGAAAAATATCAGAAAGATGGATGGCAAAACTAAGAGCAATCAAGGAGGCCAAGAAGAGTACAAGAGTATGAGTAGACCCTAAGGGTGGAATGGTGATAAAAAATGTGTATAAAGGGATGGTGTTGGTCTACAAGCTAATTGTTCCCTATTATCATTCTCTGATAATTGCTTTCTATCGGAACTATTCCACGCAGTGCCCTCAAAAGCAATACTTTCTCTCTCTCTACTACTACTACTGTTTATAGCTTCATTTAGAGAGACCTAGTCTAGCGCCAGACGAGCTCAGCTCGACAACTACCTAGCTAGTCGATATGCGAAGCGAAACAAGGGAGAGAAAGAGAGCAAGAAAGAGAGCCATGAAAAGGGCGTGAAAGCGGGACTAGATAGCGGCCAGCAGTAAATTCTTACTACTAACTAGAAGTACTAACTGGCGGAGCAAGCTATGGGATAATATGGCTCTAGCATACATGTACATGTTTTGCAGTTTATCTGTAGGAAATATATGCAAGGTGCGTTTAAATTCGGAGCTTACTGGTCGGTGTTGAGACGGGCAGGAGGCATTCGCCGGGCCGAAGTCTGTTTGATGGTCGAAGAAGACGACTTGGTACTATCGGTGCTGTTGCTGTTGATAGTGATGGAGCTAAAGCGCGAAAGCTCATCGTGCCTCGCCATGATGACAGGCTGTTACAGCATAAATCTTTAACGGCAGACCATGCCACAGCACAGCTAGTCTGGTAACTTGGAAAGTGTGTGGTGGGTTGTGTGTCGACTGTGGAAGGGGGTCGTCGTGTGTCGGATGAAGATGCTGAACTGTATCAGACCTATATTAGGGTGGGTTGGACAGGAGACAATGGTGGAATTAACAGGACAAAGCAGGGCGCGAAAGAGAAAGTGATCGTCGGTAAATTGGTATCAGCAAGTCAAGACCTGAAATATGTCAATTGAGGGCTGGTCCGATGAGCGACACAATCAATGGATGGCAGAGGATAGCCTAGAGTCGGATAGAATAGGATATTTATTGGGCGGTATCGAGTCGAGTATCGCTAGATCGAGAATGGTTCCTGGACCAGCAGGCAGAAGACAATATCAATATAATAGTCCGTGGGGAGCTGTCGATTGATGAAGCGAGGAGATTCCGACCGTTGAAATCGGTGTCGGATGTTTTGATGTGATTGTATGGCGCTTACGTTGTTTCGTGATAGGGTAAGTAATAATTTGGTGTGAGAACTAAGCGGACCCGTAAAGCTGACTGACTGGCCTTTGTTGTTCTTGCTGGATTTGGATCAAAGAGGACCATTGATTTCTGTGCTCAAGATGTTGTGGGGGAAGCCACAGGTTGAGAAAACATAGCCTAAGCACTTCTTTCTCACTATCTTTCTCGCTTTATTATTACTCGTCTCAATTCAACGATGCTAAACTACTACGACAAACTACTGCATCCTGCGCCGTCAATGTCTCCTGCAATCAAGATGGGAAGGATTGCAAGCGTGGATGGGAGGATTCCAAATGGAGCGTTGCCGACAGCTCTATGTTTATCTCTATCTTTGCCAATATCGAAGTTTAGCCAGCCAATCCACCACATGAATCACTTCAATCACTTAGAGAAGTCCATCAAATCATACAGATATATAGTGTAGGGGCCAACCTAGCCTGTTTGGTATTCTTAGCATTTTTTTTTCTAGGGAGCCTATGAGCCTCCAACGATAATTTGATAAGTGCTAGCTTGGTGGGATGGATAGACAAAGTTTCCTCCGTAAAACTTACTGAACATCATATCATCCCGGTGTGTCAGTCGTAAGTTATGTAAGACTTAGAAAATAATTACTTGTATATAATATATAAGAAACAGCCGTTGCTTCTTGCTGATATCTTACATATCTAGTACCAATGCTATGTATTACATGTAATTTGAGGCTTGCATGCATGTATACAACCTTCTTGTGCCTCTTTACCTCTGGACTACTGTGGCGTCTCATCTAGAATAACCTATCTATCATCAGGATCAACGGTACTTGTTAATGCAAATCGATAGCCGACCAGGGTTCCTAAAAATTATATGTATATCAAATTGGTTGAAAGAGACTACAAAATACAACTCTTTCCTTGTCTGTTTTTACTTTTGATTGCCCACTCAGCCTGGCTGTCAATGAGCCCATGTCGCTTAGATGAATTGTCGGCCTTGCTTTGGATGTACATATAGTAGTGATGACTAAATAAGGGAGCCTATTGTTCGGGGCTAGTTGCCACCAGGGAGCTGTGCTGTTTCACAAGTCGCAGGTCAAGCAGTCCAAACGACAAAAATCAAAGAAAAATCAGTCTGTGTTCGTGAAAGCCTTGGGCGCCTGCCAAGCTTTCTAGGCCCTACTGACCTGACGCAGGACTCAGGGAAGAAGCAATCGCCCTCGTTAACTAGTCTGACAACCTACATACAGGTACACATATACAAATAATATGAGATGAGATGGGGCCATTGGACATAGACTCTATACGTACAATTACACCTATTCTGTTTTAGCATTCTAAAAGAAGAAAAGTCCGCAGATATGCCAGAAACTTCGTTGCCTAAGTGGCATGACAATGTTCCTTTACTCTCTTTTCCTTTCAGCACAAGACCCTAGGAGGCCCTGAAAACTAGGTTAGCAAGGAGACAAGGCTGGGGGTCATGATTTACGATTTGCGTAAAAATTCACATTTACAATGCTACAACGTCGTATTTAACGGTCGATGATGATTTTACCACAAACACTTCCATCGTAGTTGAACAAAGCCTAGACTCAAGATACAGGCCTAGGGAACGTTTCTTATGCATTGCAGCCATTACATCAAGTTGACGACGTAGCGTAGATACACTTTAGGTGTTGTATGGCATGGCTGAGCAGACTGGCTCCCTTGCCAGGAGAAGACGCTATTTCTCTCTATCTCGGACTTCATGCGTATTCGTTTGTTCCTACTATCTGCTACTGTTCTGTACATAAGGCTTTCTTCATTGTTACAGAGTCATGATTCTAAGATGCTGTTGGCAAATGATTATTTGCTTTACAAAGCTATACTACTGCATGTGATATAGAGCCGCTGGCTGTAGTTCTTGATCCTACATGTATAAGCATAGCCATTCTTTGGTTTTTTTTTCTCTTGATTCTCTTCAAAAATTCGTCTCTTGGTGACCGAGCCGTAGCCGATGGGGGGTTGGATCAAAGGTGGGTGGAAACAAATCTTGCTAGAATTGGCGAGTTGTGGATGGGCCACCAACCCTCCTACACACATAATGATTTAGTGAATACTTTTAGCTTCCCCGGTAAACTTTTGGGCGGTGATTAAACGCATTATGCCGGTGTATTCTCGATTCGCAGATAAGTGCCACCAACTAAATGAGCAATCTCCTCAACCCACTGTCATGGGTTTCTTTTTCATGACGAAAGCTACCACTATGAATCAACTACTTTACCACGATAGTATTACTTGCACTCATCAGTTATTGTCCCTGTTCATACGATTGTAATGAACACCAATACACATTACTGCGTAAAACTAAAAAGCCTCAAACGATGGAATTGGCCCAACAAACCGCCCACATATCGACATACAGATACAGATACTCACTATATCGCATGTCACCGTCGCCACTATAAACCGTGCATAGCGTCATAGCTTCCACTAGCACACGCGCGCGCCGTCATATACCACGTTATATAGAGGGCATACCCTGTAAGCATACATAAATTCTCCATACTAACCAGTGATTAGTTGTACTTCAAAGGCAGTAGTCATACATTTCCCTAGTCATCACAGTTACAACTTGGGTACGCACGTAACACATCCTATCTTGACCTACTACATACAATATACTGTATGTACAGGACTTGTTGTTTAGCACCAGCCAAGCTCGGTGTTTGATAGTATTTTCCATTTTTATAGCTGCTGTGAGCTGCTGTTTCCAGTTTCCCATGTGTCTTTTTGCATGGGACTACAAACAACCAATATAACAACAACATCTGCGCCTTCACTTGCTGTTTCGAGTCCTAGCTTGACGTGAAATAGCGTCGGTGCTATCCTGGGTGGAAACATGCCCTAAGATTAGCAGGACGCCTGAAATTGGTACAGGTGTGTATCATTGGCGTCGCAGCACTGAAGAGTTTTAGGGTTATGCCAGAAATACATTTTGCAAAAATTCAACTGGAAGCACTGTATCCTAGTGAACAATGACTAGGGTTATATAGTACACTAACCCTACACAAACCATCGTCGATTCGATATCTATCATTTTGACGATTTCAATGATGTCCCAGTGCAGTGCTTGCAACAGTCACTTGTACATGTCTTTATATTTACAGACGATATTTAAAACATAAGCTAATGAAAAAAAGACGGGCTGTTATCATGCAAGTTATTCCCACAACGAAGCAAATTGCAGCACCAGATATGCAGCGCAACCGCCGGGAATTTCTCCGCATTAACCTAGTCCCGTACTATATATGACAAGTAGCCACCTTCGGGAAGATAAGAAAGATGTGATAGCCGCCTTCCGACTTCTGGTTCCCGGCAATATGAGGCTGCGAGAGGCAGATGTATACTGGATCGCATATTCCTTACAGCGTGTGATTGCAGATTCACGTAGTTAAGCGTAACCCCCTCTTCATCCTGCATCACCAATCATTTTAATCACCCCTCTCTCTCTTACATATCTGCATCAAGGAAATCCCATTCGTGACTGCCACTGCGGGAACGGAAATCAAGGCTTACATAGGCGGTGCTGCATAGTAACCATACATGTAGCCGATATATTGTCAGTAGAGACACTACATATACACACATATATATATCGTGTTGCTTGCGCTTCTGATTGCGCTCTATTCATCTTTCATACTACCCCATTCGAAATATCTTTATCTCATCATGGTCACACTAGAACGTAACAAGCCTTCATGGTGGAAGGAGAGTTCTGTCTATCAGATCTACCCGGCGTCATTCAAAGACTCGACCGGAAATGGCACGGGTGACCTCAGGGGAATCATATCCAAGGTCGACTACCTCAAGGAACTCGGCGTCGACATAGTCTGGTTATCGCCCATCTTCAAGAGTCCTCAAGTAGACATGGTAAGCCACCTTTTAATATCCCACTAGAACTGTGTGTTGACAGAAAAACCAAATCTTTCAAGGGTTACGATGTCGCCGACTACAAGTCCATTGATCCCCCGTACGGCAACGTTGACGATGTATTGGAACTTCGCGACAAACTTCATGAACGTGGAATGAAACTAGTTTTGGACCTTGTTGTGAACCATACTAGTGATCAGCATGACTGGTTCAAGCAGGCCATCAGCTCTAAAGACAATCCGTACAGAGATTATTACATATGGCGCAAGCCCAAGTATGCTGCCGATGGCACCAGACAACCACCAAACAACTGGATCTCGCACTTTCAAGGTACGTCCAAAGAGCGCATATAATAGAACACTCGTACCAAGATTAGGCTCTGACACTGAAGAACAAAGGCCCTGCCTGGAGATACGATGAAGCCTCGGATGAGTACTACCTTCACCTCTTCTGCCCCGAGCAGCCTGACCTCAACTGGGAGAACCCCGCTGTGCGCGATGCCGTCCACGACGTGATCCGGTTCTGGCTGGATCGCGGTATCGATGGGTTCCGCATGGATGTAATCAACTTCATCAGCAAGCCCGAAGGTCTGCCAGATAGCACCAGTACAGATGTTCCGCGAGGCTGTGATCTGTACTCGGCCGGGCCACGACTACACGAATATCTGAAGCAGATCGGTGATATACTTAAAGAGTACAATGCTTTCAGTGTTGGTGAGATGCCTTGTGTGAGTGACACTTCTGAAATCATAAAGAGTGTCGCCGCGGATCGTGGTGAGCTGAACATGATCTTCCACTTTGACTTGTAAGAACATAGAGAAGATACCTCCCACCCTCCTCCAATCGTTTACGCCACTAACTGTTCACTGTAGCGTATGCATCGACTATGGCCCCGAAGGCAAGTTCAGCCCAAGAAACTGGTCTGTGAATGAACTCAAGACCCTTATCAACAAATGGCAACGCTTCATGTACGACCACGACGGATGGAATGCGCTGTATCTTGAGAATCACGACCAGCCTCGCACGGTTTCGCGATTCGTCAGGTCGACGCCAGCTACGCAGTTTACAGCAAGCAAGATGTTTTCTATCCTACAGCTACTCCAAGCCGGCACGCCGTTCATCTATCAAGGTCAGGAACTGGGCATGTCAAACATGCCCGCAGACTGGCCTATGGAAGAATACAAGGACGTGGACTGCCTCAATCATTGGTCGTAAGTTTCCCTCTCACATCATCCCTAGATCGTTGACCTCTTGTTAATCGAATATGAAACCTTCCTTGAAAATAAATAGTCTTCACAAGAATGGTACGCCAGAGGAGATCGCTTTGGTGCGCTCAGAGTATCTTCTCAAGTCACGAGATAACGCCCGCACCCCTATGCAATGGGACGCCTCCCCTAACGCTGGCTTCTCCGATACACCTTCGGCTGAGCCATGGATGCGCGTTAACACCAATTATCCGCGGGTTAATGCTGCCGCCCAAATTGGCGATGCTTCATTGCCGTATAATTTCTGGGGTAAAGTCTTGCGCACGCGCAAACAGCTCAAGGACATCTTCGTCTATGGCGACTTCAAGCTGGTCGATGAACCGAACGAGTCGGTTGTGGCGTACTTGAGAACGTCGTCAGAGGGCAACAAGGCTTTGATCGTGTGTAGTTTTGTATCGGAGAAGATCCAGTGGCACGGGTGGAAAGGCTCGGTGGTGGAATTGCTTCTCAGTAACTACGATCGCTCATTGGAGCACTTCCAAGGTGCCGTTATCGATCTAGAACCGTATGAAGCTGCTGCTATTATTGTAGACTAGGCGAATGTGATTCGTTATGTGCTTCTATACACTATATTATATTGTTTGTTGTTTATATAATCGTCCGCTTATTATCGTCTATAAAGGGCCCAGTCGTCTTCTTCGTCAGACACTGCAAAGTCTTTCTCAAAATCATAACTAGTGTCCGCCTTTAACGCAGTTTTAACTTGAGAAACAAAGTCTGACTTTTTCACAGTTGTGTGGTCTTCGTCTTCGTCCTCGTCTTCATCTTCGTCGTTGTCTTCGTCAAATTGGTCGCTTTCTTCCTCACTACGTAAGTTATCGTCACTCTCAAGGTTAATCGTTGCCGCATGCTCGCAATCAGATGGAACATGTTCATGAACTTCACCACAGAGAGCATCTCCAATCCATGTAGTTGACTTGAGTATATCAAAGGCGTTAGAAGCATCAATCTTCAAATCTTCCATGATAAGGTTCCTGATAGCTTCGGGCACTAACACCATTTCGGAAAAGAACATCCAGCCTCGCGCTGAGATGAGCTTGTCTGAAGCGGCCTGTTTCTGAATCTTTGACCCAAGCATATCGTAGATGGCCTCTTGAACCTTTGACATACCACGTAACCCGTAATATCCAAGAGGCGGCCGTGATGACGCGATGTTTTGATGCTTCTTTTTCTTTATATCCGTGGCAAGCTTATCACGGAATTCGGAGGAACATACCCCCAAGACTACATCGTTGAGCCTTGATTTGTGCTTGCAAACCCGTGTCCTTATATTGTCCCATTGAATATTAGGTAACCGTAATGTCGTCCATTCCGCAGTGGCATCTTCATGTGTGTGAAGCTCACAAAAGTCAACGAGCTGGCGCACAGAAAGTGTACGACCTTGTGCAAATTCTTCTAAACGAGACAGAGAGACCTGGCGTTTGCAAGTAGTGCAATCTATCATACCATTGACAGTCCTCTTTTTGAGATACGCGGCTGACTTGACTGTACTGTAGCTTTGCTTTGAGGTCTTTTCGAGGGGGGCCGAGGTTATATCTATACTATGAGGATCGGAAAATACATCGGAGTAATGATCAGACGGAGCACCCATTTTCCAATCCTGTACTTCTTGAGAGGCGGGGGGGAGCTCGCCAAGTTGGTCATCGAGGATGGTATCGTCGAATGTTTCTAGCTCTGCATATGGTGGAGAGCTTGTAGTCTCTGGCGTAGACTCTGGTACTGTTTCTGATGCAGTGTCTGGATGCTTGCTCCGTGGTGCTTGTTTCTTGGGAGCTTTAGAAGATTTACGTGCCCTTGGCTTTGGTGGCGCCTTTTTACCATATGTCCTCAATGTCTTCTTTGGACTTTCGTGAGAGAAAGAAGAAAACGGGTCGTGCGAATCCCTTTCAGATGCAGAATCCTCATATAGATTCAATTCTTTTCTAGGAGGCGGTTTGGATTTGCTAGAGAGCGGATCATCTGGCTTATCCTCATGCTTGGATAATGTTAATACCGGTATATAGATATTATCCGGTACTTGAAGCGTCCTGGCTTTCTTTTTCTTGACAGGAGGAGATTGCTTTAATTTTTCAAAATCCTCAGAGTTCCAATCAATTTCATCCGGAATAATCAGCTTGGATTGAGCTATTTCTGCTTGCTGAGCACTTGATCCCTCTATGAAGATATTAGCGGGCGTCCATGAGTCCACAATAGGGTGGGTGATCAACTTACTTATTTCTGAGACAGGTTGAGTTTGATTATTTGATGATTCAGATCTCAAGCTAGCCGTTGATAATTTCGCCCTCACTGAAGATCGTTTAGGGACTTGAGAGTCGGAGTCACTTTGTTCCGTACCGTCTTGGCACGGGTCAGCTTGCTGTTTGGTGGTTCGTGATTTTGATGATCGTGTGACGCGAGATGAGGCATTCAGAAAGGCAGTGTTTTTGATATCACCACGCCGTGACTGCCGCTTAGATGGCGGTAAAGGATCTGAAAGCTCGTCGAAAGAACTGTTGGCTGCTTCCCGCAGATCTGATTCAGAGGCGTTCTCGCTATCCACTGATTGTGCCTTGCGCTTCATGTTCGAGCTGATGATTCTTTAAGATATCTAAAGCCCATGAGAAAGAAGGAAGAGGTGACCTTGTATAGTAACGACCGCCGGGCTAATCTGAGTTAGAAAGGTGGGTCTGGGAGTACATGCGATATCAACGTAAATACTGAAATGAAAGAAGAAGATTGAGATGTTGTTGATGATGAATAATTAAGATTAAGTGATAAATTAGAGTTTGCGACGAGACTGTTGTAGATCGATATTGATAGAGGGCAACTAGAAATCGTTCGATTGCACTTATTCAAGATGCAACAGCCAAATGCGCGCAAACGTGCCGTGTGTTGGATTTGCAGTTACCGAGTGATGGATGACTTGCAGTTTTTCTAGACGAGGGAGCAACTCCCATTGTAAGTTGATATCGTCTCTATGAAAGCACCTGTGGGCTTGTTTTGGACGCGTCTTGCCTACGCGACTAATCAATTTACAATGTTGAAGATAGAGCAGCTTCCATCCGAATGGTAAGTCTTGGGGGAGAGAAGTGCCTCTCGAGACGATGCAACTTGTGTCTTATTGCAGATAAAAAAAATAAAAAAAAGGTGAGCCTCCCGACGGGATTGTGGTAATATTCAAGAGTCCTCCAACTATTGCAGTATCGGTCAGACAAGTAGCTAGAACAAGTCCGTTTTTTTCTATCCCCTGACGATTTAGTGGAGCTAGTTCTGAATGGAGCTTCAAGTGTATTTTGATACCTAAAATATGTGGGTAGGTACTTTGGTAGACCTATGACACTAGCCTTTAGTTGGCTAGGTGCTATATTTGTGTAATTGTACACAAGCACCCCCGTTATTGGGCTTCAGCCGTGTCCACTGCCAACAACAAATCGTAAAATCAATAGCTTGACCACCAATTTGAGCTTGGATATCAGAGCTTCAAGGGTCGCAAACGAAGCTACCCCTCACCTCAACCATATCTTCTATCGACATCGTCCCTAAGTTTTAGCATAGCTACCAGCAATAATATGGCGCTGAACAATCGCAAGTACGCCGCTCTTCCCGACCTGGTGAGCTTCCCTGTCTTGCCTTTGCTACTAGCTTGAACACCCCCTTTCGCAAGTTTAGGAGCTCCCAAGCTGACATTAAGGCAGGACTCTGCGCCAGACATCTACGAGACTCCCGCGTTGACCGAGGATACTTCTACCGTACCTGTAAGTGATCGCACACACACTCTGCCATTACTGGTTCAACAGGAAATAATCTTTGACGCGTGTATCAGGGATCAACTCTACGTACCCATTCCGATCTTGAATTTGACGAGGAGCTCGACGACGATGAAACCGGAATTCAACGCTCAAGACTACGTATAGACGAGGCTCGCTCACGATTCAACCCCGCCAGCGTTGATGCTTCAGCAACCGATTTCTCTGACCGTGTCGATACCAAACGCAAGGCCTACAAGGTCTCGAGTCGACGTCGCCGTATTCACCACGATAATACTGAGGAATATGGGGAGTTTAGCGACGATGACGATGAGGAGAGCCTGGAACGTAAGATTGCCAGACTCAAGAGGGAGGTCGAGGAGGCCAAAGAGCTCTATGGCAAGCATAAAGCTGTACAAACCGTTGATGGTGAAGCGCCACAGAACCAAGCCACTCTTGTCTCATTGGGCCAGATTCTAGAGGAGATCTCCATACCGTCTGGCGTGGCCGTCGTACCTGCAACTGCTCCATTGGCTATCACATCGGAAGAGCAAGCCGGAGGTGGTGATAAGCAAACTCTGGTAGACGCTAAGCAGGCTACATATACTGTCACCTATGCGCCTACGTATGAACAGACACACGCTCTTGCTAAGGTATCTGAGTTCGATAGTAGACTTAGCGACCTGGAGAAGGCTTTAGGTTCAAATGCTGCTCTGGGTCTCGAGATGGATACCAGCGGCATGTCTAGAGCAGTTATTCCCACTCTCGACACCCTCCAAAAACAAGTGTCGACGCTGGCCCAAGCTTCTACCGCAACCCTAGATACTATCAGCCGTAGAGTGCGAACGTTGACACAGGAGGCCGAACAGTTGACCAAAGCCCGCAAGGAAGCCAAGGAGGCCCAAGATGCCCTTGATGGTGGCAAGGGGGAAGATTCTGTGGACTCTGACCAGACGTCCAAGATCAACGCCCTATATGGAACGTTGGCAACTATCGAAAGCATAGCCCCGATTCTGCCACCTCTGCTGGATCGACTCCGTTCATTGCGTACCATCCATAGTGACGCTGCATCAGCTGCTGATATCCTGAATCGTGTTGAGAAGCAGCAAACCGAGATGGCCACCGAGATAAAGCAATGGCGTGAAGGCCTTTCCAAGATCGAGAACACTATCCAAGATGGCACCTCAACTATGCAGAATAACACGAGGATCATGGAGGAGTGGGTGAAGGACCTCGAAGCTCGGATTGCAAAGATGGATGCTGCTTAGGTTGGATATTTATTACACGTGAGTTTGAGCCGTAGATGATATACCCATTTGGTGTTTTTTGTATGAGAGACGAGGCATTTTGCATAGGCGCTTGAATTTTGAGTTGGCGATCTCTTGTTACCTGTTGGGAGTCGCTGCATAGATACAACACACGTAGATAAGTTCACCATTCGCATATACCTGATACATCTGTCTGGACCTGTTTTTATTCGCCAAATTGTCTAATTTCACGTCTATTTTATCATCTTTAATATCAATGTATGATTGCCAAGTACAGAAAGGTTGTAAGATCAATGCTGACTAATCAACTTGGTTGAAAAATGAGTTTGTGACTTAGCGCCACACCATGTGGCGTCGAGGGCTTTTTTACACACCAAACCCCCGGTTCTTCACCAAAAAAAAATTCCCATGCCAAACTGTGGACAGCAGGATCGCCCGAAGAAACCGCCCCTCCACTCGACATTTGACTGTGTTCCAGCTTGCCCAAAAAATAGACCTCTCTTTTTCGCACCCTCACCAAACTATCTCTCTCCCCATCCTCGATTAATCACATACATCGATCATCATGGAGTCCGCCAAGGTTCCCGTCAAGCTCGTTAAGGTCACCCGCGTTCTGGGCCGCACTGGTATGCCGATATTCTTTCCGCCAACAAAGTTTGACTCGCCAAAGTCTTGTTCGATACATTTCTCGATATCACTACGAATCTTCACTTTCTTCGAATCCACATAGCATTGCGATAGGGACCAGTACGAAATATGGAATATTTGCATAAAGAGGAGGAAAACGGCCAATATATGGCCATAGGCAATATCTCAAGAGTTGCTATTTCGTATGGCGCTCAAGATATTATTCATACAAGACTTGTGGATATCGAGAAATTCGGATCGAACGAAGACAATGGCCATGCCGGAATGCTGTCCGTATTGCTCAATGGCCAGATTACTAACTTCTGGCTTTCTTCAGGCTCGCGTGGTGGTGTTACCCAGGTCCGCGTTGAGTTCATGGACGACCACACCCGTTCCATCATCCGTAACGTCAAGGGTCCCGGTACGATTTAACTCCTCTCCTGTTACTTTTTCCGATTTTTCTCTATTATGAAAGAAAGTTGTCTCGGTTTCGAACGAAACGAACATACCGACTTGTCGACATTGCACGATCGTACGCTTTCACGAATAAGAAGGTCAAATTCGCTAACATATCTATCTTACTAGTCCGTGAGGATGACATCCTATGCCTGCTCGAGTCTGAGCGTGAGGCTAGACGGTTGAGATAAACCTTTTGTCGCTTCTCAAAACAAAGCGTCAATGTCTTTTCTTTGTTTCTTGTCAATTTTGTACGAAAGTGTCTCCGCTGTGTGCGGCTTCAGTAACGACAGAGAACCTCAGCACTTTGGAATATACCTTTTATGAGCGGGAAATGATGGAATCGGGAAAGACTAAAAGGAAAGAAAAATAAAAGCAATGAAAAAGGATAGAAATTGTTTTATTTTTCCATCACAACCAAACCAACATATCACACTCTCATGATCTTCTTTCGGCTACGTTTTCAACACAAAAAAAAAGGTCGTCATCTGGTTGAACATTAACAGTGACGACATGTCATGAGCTACGCTATTATTTCCATAGTTGCCCTCATCACAGAACGTCGTGACTATCGATGTCTCAATCAAATTGACATACCTATGGGTTTTGGGTAATAAAAAAGGGGACTCTAGGACTCTCTTGCTATGACTTTGGGCGCCGGTACATGTTTTGCTCGTTATGGGTTAATGTTTTATCTTACACGTAACACCTCTCTCTACATTTAAGAGTTGAACGCAAAAAAAAAATCAACCTCAACAACACGACTACCGACTGCGCGTTTCTTTAATTGATTTTGATCTTATGCATGTGAAATATCCATACGACCTGGTTGTAATCAAAACGTAGTTTATTTTTGGAAGTTTGTAGAATCAAAAGACTTACATGTATAAATGTAATTCTTGAAGTTAACCGTAATTAAACAAAATTTTGTGCCACCTAAACGGCCAGTAAGTGAAATTCATGTAGTTGGGTGTATCTTTATTCTTTTCTGGACCCACTAACCTTAGTAGCGCCACTTTTTTCTTGACTGATTTTTTCGACGTCGAAGAGAAATTACATATTTCTCAGAGCTCCACAATCACGTGGGGCCTATACCGCTTATAAAAAAGTTTATATAGAGACTGCTCGCCTCAGCATCATTTGTTCTATTTCTCTTTTCCTTCTTCCATCATCAACGACATTCATTGGTAAGTTATCACTCACATACTACAAAAATCTCTAACTTTGCATCTTGTAAAGCGAAAGATTTCTCACACCATTTTCACGTTGGAAGGATGACACAATTGCTACATTATCTGATTACTCTGATGTTTCATTTTTATCACCAAGATCTCTGACACCAACAAACTCTCTTCACATTATTCCTCGAGCCTTGAAATCTTATGAAGACGTTTTGTCATGCTAACCGGCATTTTCTATCAGGTATAATACAAGAAACAATATCACGCTATAGATCTCGCGATTACGCCATAAAGTCATGTCGAAAACATCCAGCACCTTCACGTTGCTTTATTTTGCCAGCGCGAGTAGCTTCTCGGGACTAGATTCAGAGCGATTTGATGCTCCGTTACCCATCACGGAGCTTTATAAGGCTATAGAACAAAGACATCCTGGTATTGAAAAGATGGTGCTTATATCCTGCATGGTCGCTGTCAATACCGAGTACGTCGATGTTACTGAGTCGGGTGTTGTCATTCAGGCAGGAGATGAGGTTGCGATCATTCCTCCCGTAAGCTCAGGTTGATCATGATGGATTATCTGATGAGTAGATGAAGTAATGAATTATGAATAAATAAGAAATATATCTCCACTATTGAATATGTTCTACCGCGTTCATTGTTGTCTCTCGGTGTATGTTATATCGTTTGTCTCTTAGTAAAGGTGTTGTTTCTACCAGCGTAGTATCCTGTGGGTTTCCTCGCGGGGTTTGAATGACAAGGTCAATCCAACAATGCCGCCAAAATGTCAAACGCCACCAGCCAGGCCATCTAAAGTTCAAAAAGCAAAGAAAAATGTTGACAGCCATCAGTATAGAAATCATTACCAGGGCAGAGCCAGCGATTGTCAGGACGAGGAGCGCCGTGAACTTCTAGTTTGAGCACTCTCTGTGTATTTCGCATGTTTGGTGGTATTGGGACAATATCTCCCGTGCCGCACCGTATTGTGAGACTAACCAGCCCAATATGTATGTGCTGAACGATAAAGAAATCACTGTTCATGGAATTCAGCTGAGTTAGTTTGATTCCAAGTTAATATGTAGCATAATGGCGTTTTGTTAGCTCGACTTACTTGATATATCAATATCGATTGCATGGGGTTAGCTGTTAGTAATAAAGCCTATGTTATTTTGTTGTCCTGTATTTCGAACAATAACAGAGTTTGTTTACCGGCTTAAGTACAGCCGTATATAGCAACAGCAACTATTCGATATCATTGACAGTCACGTTACATGTAGTTCTTAGTAAGAGGCTTCATAGTATGGAGTTTCGCTACTTATTTCTTAGTCAATACATTAGGTATCTTGCAGATTAGCCTCAATGGTACATTAGTACTGATCTTCTATGCCGATTTCCTTGGTCATTTTGCCAATATGTGATAGTAGCAGTCTGAAATCAATGCTAGTTTTCTCCATGACTCTTTTATGTACATCTTCGCGAGCAACAATATCCAACAAGACCTGTATGCCGTTTGTAGTCTCAGCTAGATCCACAGGTTGACCCTCGGTTTTGTCACGCTGTAGACCGTCCAAGTTTGATGATATCTTGAATACTTTGTCTGCCATACGGCCGAGGCTATACATGCCACTGTACCGCGCCTCATCCTCTTTGCGGGCTACCTGGTCGATCGATGTTCCTAGATCGATACTATTCAGCGAACATGTCGACAAACGTCGTTTGGTGGGTGGCTCGTCGATGGGACCATCAGTCTCAACAGTCGAGATGACTTCGGCAGTATCGGCAAAAGAAACTCTACGAGGAGGCTGTTCAGCTGTGTTTGAATCGACGTCAAAGGCTTCCGTGGAGCGACGCTTGGAAGAGGGCTTGCCTGGCTGGTTCCCATCATCCTGCTTTGAAGGTGTGGTAGATTGATGGACTGCTGGTGATATTTGGTTGGGGCCAGTTGTAGACTTGTTGGGAGCTCCAATAGTGGAAGCATCGGGCTGACTTTGATACACATTCTTGGGACGCGGGCGGTGAGGTATAGCATGGAACTCGTTGAAATCTTGTTTTCTAGTAGTGGATGACATTTGAGCGTTATGGCCAGTCGTGTTTACGCCATCAGAGATTTGGTTTGGTGAAGAACTTTTAGGTGTTTTCTTGCCGTTTGAGTCCATGTTGAGAGATAGTTGAGATGAGGAAGAAGAGAAATAATGTGGATGATGATGGATGGCGATGGTGTCTCATGGAAAATGTTGCAAAAATACAACGCATTACAGTGTAAACGCCTTCCTAAAAACAGAGGGCAAGACATACATAGGTTTAAACAAAGAATATATTTAAGTGGTATTGATACATATATAAGATATATAATACATAGAGCAGTTTCCTATTTATATTGCTGAGGATTGAGTGCCGAGATAGGCACGTGATGTGAAGCTCTCGGGTTTGATAGTACACAACTATCTTAGATGTGGGTAAAGAGAAGATAGAAAAGGCTGTTGAACAGCCTCATTATCGGATGTCTTTTATGGATGCCTCAGAGTACATCTCGAGCTGTCTCTGGCCTTTTCTGAGAAAGTATTCGACGGTAGAAAAGTCGCGCTTGTCCAGTGAGCGATACTTTTCAAATTCGACACGGGCAAACTGCTCAAAATGCGTGCGAGAGTCCTGTGAAACGGATGGTCAGGTGGTTAGAACAAGGCTGTACATACATGATATACCTATCAGCAACATCAGTTATATGCGATTTGGCGTTCAAGATGCGGGTTGCAGGAGCTCTAGTATTGTGTACCTGCTTCTGGCGGGCGGCTCGCAGACACTGGCGATACAGGCGGAGCACGTCTTTTTGGAGGCCCGACAAACGCATTTTGACGTGATAATGCAGAGGGGCCTATTCAGATATGTCTAGACTAGAGAGGAGAAAGACGTCGGTGTTCTTGCGACGCTATCAAATAAAGATTCGGTGTTGGACCAGTCCCCGAGACGTTCAGAGTGAAAGCCCGGCAATTGAGTTCTAGGAGAAATATGGGTCCGTTTTTGCTTTGGTTGGTTGGTTGGTGGGGTCGGCAAAAAGAGTGGGGTCAGGCTCAGTATATTGCTGATTGAATCGGCCTCCCTGGCTTCAAGCAGTATCGTGAGTTTTGTGGCCTCTCCCTCCTTGTCTCCCCGGGCTTTCGCGTCAATGCTCGCGTTATTTATGAAATGCAGGAGCAGAATGTGTGGGTGAGATTTATCCAGCACCTCGTTTTAGTGCAACTCTTCTCGTCATAATGCAACAATTGCTCTCTCAACGTAACCTTTTTTGTGCTGGAGACGTTCATCAACGGCATCATCGCACTGCAGAATCCTTTGCGCCTTCGGGCAATTGGCAGCAATTGGTAATCCATGCACTTGGCTTCAAAAGAAATAGATGCTCGTAAGCCAACTTATGCAGTGTTACATTTTTGGCCTACTCTGCCAGACGGCTTCCTTTTGCAGCCATCCAGGCGGCTCTTCGCCCCAAAAAGCAAGCTTAGTACGGGTTACTAAACACTTATGTACATATGTATGTCTAAAAGTCTACCATACATACATACATGCGCCGTTCAGCCCATGCAATATACATATGTAAGTCCGAAGGCGAGCTTGGGGTAACTAAAAAGCAAAGCTCAAAAACCCACCTGTTCTGCACAGAAGAGCGAGCTCCATCCATTTTTTTTTATAATCGCCTGGGGAACTTTGACACGAAGGGCCGAAGCAAGCCACTCAACGTCGCTGTAACGCAACAACAGTAAAAAGACGCCATTTGTTTGGTCGGTACTTTGAGCTGCAATCTGGTTCCTTAGGCCGGCAATATCATCCGCTAGCGAGCAGGGAGAACGATAATGTAAAGGAAAAAGAGAACAAGACTGCTTGCTTCCCCAGCCAGCGGTGTTTCTTTTGGAGTATGTCCGGACATAATGCCCACAGAGATAGATAGCCTGTTTTTCTGACTCTGTTGCATTCGATTAATAGTGACAGCTCACTCTTACAAGCTTCTGAATAAGAAACATGTATATATAACTTACATTTCCGCTTATTCTAGCTGCTCCTTTGTGTTTTGCGTTTCTTTTTTCCTACATACTTTTTTTCTCATCACGTTAAACCTCCAAAATGCCTACTTTCGATGTAAGCCAAACCCACACCCGAATCATACCCTAATATATTCCCTACATCATCTGACTTATATGCTAACATTATCAAATAGCGTCTCGTCAGATTCCTTGCCAAGGACGGCAACACATACTACGGCGATGCTATCCTTCCGCCCGGTGTCGACGATGCTTCCAAAGCTACCCAGGCCCGCATCGTCACCGGCGACATCTTCGGCCGCCATGAAGTGACCGACAACATAGCCGATATTCGTCTCCTACTAGCGCCACTGGCCCCCGAACAAGTCCGTACCGTGCGCTGTCTGGGTCTAAACTACGCCAAGCATGCACAGGAAGCCGGCCTCAAGCTTCCCAACTACCCCGTGCTATTCGTGAGTCGTCCCAAAAGTCACAACTGCTGCTCTAGCTCATTCGCTCTTCTCCAACTAACATGGCACGCCTATTTTCTTTTTCCCATGTAGCACAAGCCCGTCACCTCGCTCTCCGGTCCTTTTGACCCTATTCCCGTACACCCTGTCGGCCAGACCGACAGTGGCATGGACTACGAATGCGAAATGGTCGTAGTTATCAGCAAGGCCGGCCGCGACATCAGCGAGGAAGATGCCCTCTCACACGTTCTCGGCTACGCCATTGGAAACGACGTCTCGCATCGCGAATGGCAGCTCAAGCACGGCAGTGGCCAGTGGTGTCACGGCAAAAGCTTTGACGGCTGGGCACCGTTCGGACCCGCCATCGTCACTCAGAATGTCATCTCTGATCCCCAGGGCCTGCGCATCTGGACAAAGGTCAACGGCACGACGCTGCAGGACTCCAACACCGCCGATATGATCTTCAACGTCAAGAAGCTTATCGCTTTCCTAAGCAAGGGCGTCACTCTGCTGCCAGGAGATATCCTCTTCACCGGTACCCCGGCTGGTGTGGCTATGGGCCGCAAGCCGCAAACCTGGATGAAGAATGGCGATATCTGCGAGGTCGGCCTGGAAAAGGTTGGCATTTGCTCAAACAAGGTTGAGTGGCAACCGGAAAGAGCTAAGATATAAATGGGTGCTTGTAAATATGATGCAATATTTATTTTATGTGTAATGAAGAACAACGTTGGAATAAATGGCAAGTATGCTAAATTTTGATGCTTATTACTATTCAACGTCAAATGTTGTTGTGTTTAGTTGTCCATCTAATATATCCAAATAATGCAAAAAATAATAATGTAAAATTCACGGTGTATCGAGAGATAATCCGTGATAAAAATGAAGAGAATAATGGAAATAAAACCAAATATAACAAAAAATGCAACTCTCACTCCCTTTCCACCTCTCGATCTTCTCTTAGAAGAGCCCTTGCTATGATTAACCACCTCAAGACGCCTGCGTCTGGTAGTTCATCCACTCGCAGCGACATCCACCTGTGCCACCGTCAACTCCACCCAAAGACAAGTCGGCACCACCTCTTGCATTAACCACTGCACCACCTGCGCTAATGTTGTTGGACAAGAACTGCGTGGTGCTAGTATCGACACTAGAATCACTAACGTTCCAAGCCCACACGACCTTCTTGTCCGCGTCTCCACCATGCGTGTCTAGTCGCACTGTTGCCGGCCACGGCATCGTGCCAGGTCTCGCCGTGTCCACATCGTTGGTAGTAGCCGAGCTTAGAAGGGAAGATGTGTTACCAAGATTCGTCCACAAAGCAACTTTGACACGAGTCTGCGCCCATGTCACCAAGAAATCAGCATCGGCCAGAGGAGACCCACCGTCGGTGTCGTTCTCGTTGATCTCGCCACTGCTGGTGTCACTTGGTACTGTCAGAGACTGCACATAGAGTGTACGTCGGAAGTAGGCATAGAATCCGTAGTGCTCGGTGTCGAGACCACGGTCAAATAGGCGAACTGGCTGCTGCCACAGGCGAGGGAATAAGCGGGCATTGGCTGCAGTACCGTCCGAATCGCTTGCCGGCAATGGCAAGGTGATGTTGCGATTGGTGACCACAGTTCCAGAGTTCTCGCTGGTTCCTGCTAATGTGGCATTGTCAATCATGTCCAGCATACTAATGTAGAATGGCGTAGCTTCGCCAGCTTTTTCATCTGATTGGACATCGTCTGTGAAATTTCCCAAAAACTTCATCTCATCAATCGACGGGGGGTAAGGCGCAGGCGAGAATGTCGCGGTAGTGACCGAAGCAGTTGAAGTATCCCTACGCAATACCGTAGAGTTTTCCCACTCCGTCTTCCAGGACTCATCAGTGCCATTGTCGTACTGAATGTTCAGGGTTACAGTTGGGTTGACTCCGCTAAACGGTAAAACAGCATTTTGTTCCTCCTTCGGCAAGCTGCAGCTCCAGATCGTAGAAGGCTCGGTGCAACCGTCGTAAGATAGAGAGTTATCCGGTGCAATAATAGTCAGTACTCCCGTGGGCATTGGCGGGTAGTCGGTCAAATTGACCCAGATCGAGGGAATATCATGGTGCTTTTTGCGACCAAGAAGAACTCCTGCAATCGTTGCACCAATTATGGCTAGCAAAAGTAAAAGGGCAAGCAGCAACCACATGCGTCGACGCTGACGGCCTTCTCTTCCATTGCGGCCAAAGCAACCCTTTGATCTGAAACAGCCGCGTCCTCTCCACAGATTGCCAACTTTCCGGTGTGCTTTGTCCTCCTTTTCATGGCGTTTTCTCGTCTTCTCAACCTTTTTATCAACTTTCCTATGAGATGCAGCCTCGTCCGAATAAGTGTTGTTGTTATGATTGCTACAGCTACGATCAGCTGTAGTGTTAACAAAGAAGTTTCCACGGTCAGCAGTTGCATGAACATAGTTTGCACGATTGTCAGCAGAAGTCTCGCGGGCAGATGCAACTCGAGTAGAGTTTGGGGCCTCGTGAACATGATGGCCCCGGCTGGAAGCTGGGCCATCAGTGGCAGGTGTCAAGGGGATCTCAGTCATGTTCATGCCACCAGCACGTGAGGCTATCTGGCCATCGAAACAGGAGATACTGGACCTGGTGATGGGGGGTGCTGAATGACCTTGTGATGTCCAGGAGGGAACACTGCTTGGTAACGAATAGTGTCTTGGCGATGAGGTGGAGAGTACGGTGGGGGCGCCTTTTCAGCAATAGTGACTTCGGTGTGTTTTGCAACGATAGGGTCAGCCTGAACCGAGACATCTAAGCCATTAGATTTGCTGTTGTTGTTGTTGACCGTTATGTGGATACTTGACGACGCGTAATCGCTGGATGACATTGTGGCAGATGCGAGACCCGGAGACATCAGACGCTGTGATCTTCCAGAACTAGCGGTAGTCAGCGGTGGTGATCTGAGTTGTCTAACAGCAGCCGTTTGAGTGATAATGTCGGAGCGGGACTGAGATGCCTGAGTCACTGTCTTCTTTTCGACTATGGTATGTTGTTCCCACCAGTTATTGTTGGTGTTGGAGCTTTCTGGGGCAGTATTAATTTCGAAAGGGTTATTAGATGCCGAGTCTCCGGTCGCATGGGAGGAAGGCAGTCCGTTATATATGACGGGCACAACCGGTACTGCGTTGACACGAGACATCTGCACTGGAGCAGGAAGGGACGCTGGTACCATCATCTTCTCAGGTATCGGACTTTCGGCCAGGTGATTCAGCCATGTTGTTGCAGATTGAGGGCCATCAAAAGGATTTTGCAGTCGGGTCTGCACTTCGCTCAAAGGCGAGTGCAGCATTTCTTTGTTCGTAGTCATTTTTGTTCCCACAACGTGTGAGCGAGCCATCTTGGAAGAAATCCGCAATGCTCTTTGTCTTCTTTGAAAATCGTCGAAGGGTGTCTGTGGCGAATCTACGCCATCTGAGTCATAGCGGTCAAAAATAGAAGCAGGATAAGAGGGAGAACCATCAGCTGGACTTTGGAAAAACGGGTTGTTACTTCGACCATGTGCAGACTGTCGAGTTGATGCCAAAGCTTGTTGTGGCTGAGGACTATTAGCCACTTCATCATTGGCGGGAGAAAAGGTGATAGAGATCGGAGTCTGCTCAAAAGGTGTATATGTATCCGGCGTATCGGGAGACCAAACAGACTTTTGCTGGGATGGAGGAATATACATGGCTGTTGGCTTTTGACTAGTCTGATGGTTTTGTTGATATATAGTTTGCGGGGGCAATAATGGGACATGAATGATCGGGAACTCAATCGGAGTGCCAACTACTGCTGTCTGAGGACTTATATCACGTTCGTGAAAATCTCCGGGTGACATAGCAATGCCAATTTCGATGCGCCCATTGATATCAGGCGAGACTTCTTGGCCAAGTGATCTTCTCTGTGCGTTCTCCCAGCTCTTATTCTTTTCTTCCTGGGCGGACGAACTCGCTAAAGCCCGCAAAGCAGCTGCGTCAACGAATTTCCGAGATTCATTGTCGCCATTCAAAGCCTGCTTCTGGCCCTGTGCACTTCTCAGAGTCGTCATGTCGGTGATCAGTGTGATTCCGGCACGTTCATTCTGGTCCTTCTGTCTCTTGCTAGACTTCAATCTGCGAAGTCGGTCACCGACAGGTATCGAGATTCGGCGTGGCACCTGCTCGATAGGCGTTTCCACGTGATATGCATGTGGATCGGAATCCAGAAGGCTTGGAATCAACTGTACATCGTCGTTTATTGGTGTGTACATTTCCACATCCTCCCAGTCTTCCCAGGAGTCGGTAGTGTTTAGTGACGGTGTGTAGGCATTCTGTGCCTGGACAGGCTGACGCCTAATAGGTTGCTCCATTGAAGAAAGTGCGAGCAAGGATAGTCGTTGTTGCTGTTATGTTTTTGTGCTGAGGGGGATCGGGTCCAAGATGATGATTTCCTACTCGTCGTGAAAAGGGCAAACACAAGTCGTGAAGTGTGAGATAGACAATGTCGATTATGGAATAAAAGACACGATGCAATGAATAAATTTGAATGGGCAAAACGACGGTAATGAAAAACGAAAAGTGCAATAGATACTAAAAGGCAGTTGCCAGATTTGATCATGAATTAAGAAAATGGGAAAATGATAATGAGATACTGCCAGATATGGACAAGCAAAACGCCTAGAAACCAACAAGAAAGAGCGAACAAGATGCAAATACCAAGTCCAGCTCGGCTGGGTACTGAAAAGGCTTCTAGTTAGGTTGAAACAAAACGAAAATACAACGAAAAGAAGAAAGACAAGATTATATTCACGGTCAAGCCCAAGTCCAAGTTCTTGTTTATGGCCATCCCAGCCAACCATTTCAGGACTTATCTATTGTCACATCCAATATCCAGTCAACAACACGCATATGGAGCACAGCATGCATGATCTGTTGTAATCCAGAGCTAGACAAGCAGGGCTTCTTCCAATGAGCTTCAAATTCAGCGCCAAAGGCTTGGTCCTCTATCCAACAGAGCCAATCAGCTGTGTAGCCCAGAATGTCGTGATGCCTTGGCGGCTGCAGACCTTGTCTGAAGTAGGCGCCGTTGCTGCAAGTCTCTAGGCGCTTATTGGCTCTCAGCTGGTGTGGGGCGAACCTGGAAACGGTCTTGATTGGCTGGGGTGTCACTCATTTGACTGTTTTGGTAAAGCCTGGGTTGGACAAGATTGGTTGGCGTCTATTGCTGTGTTACCGGTCTGGAATTTCTAACAAGGAATCCTAGGAATCACGGCTTTGCTGTACAAAATAAATACTAGGCACGCCTACATACGCACGTACAAAGGGCTCTTTTTTTCTTAGTAAATCCTGTGCTTATTTGCGATTTTTGTAATTTTTTCTCTAGAGACTTCATCTGCCACTGCTACCTACTCACATGCATACTTTTTGCTGAGTCAGACGCTAGTGCTGTTCGCTCGAACAGCTCGTTAGTCTACCATTCTCATTTATCAAAAACAGAACCACGCCTCATGTCTTGATACAGGCAGGCCTTGAGCTTTGTAGTTCGAAAGTTTGTTGCCGCCGAAAACGTGTTTCAGCGACACTGAAACTTACGCAACCTTTGATAGCTCTTCTGTCAGTGTTTGTGTATATTGTAGTTGTTCTATTGGTATGTCTCAAATTGTACAAGAACGGTGGTAATACGGCCCCAGTTGAGGTCGAATTCCCTAGCTAATCATGAAACTAGTTTACATAAAGTCATCGCAAGCAATATCTCAATATCTCATGCTTTTGGCAAACGCTAAAATTCCATATGCATACATATATTTATCCCTATGGAGGCTCTAGAGCACAGGTGGACACTCCCACAATCCAAACAATGGCATAGCGATATTCAAGCATATACTATCTTATCCCTTTGTTCAAATCACGCACTTGTTTCCACTCAGGATACAAATGTACTATCCCAATGTTTAGTGTTCTTTTGCCACCAATATCGACACCATGCAAATGCCATTGTTGCAAGAACTGCTAGCCAATATACGTATGTAGGGATGTATTATAGTATCGTATATTTATATATCACTTCTATCTTTCCCTCTTAGGGATATCCTTAGTTCTATATTGGATATGATATGGACAGTTGGTAAAAAAGTCACCCACTCCATTACCCTACTTTGTGATGAGATATTGGCTGTTCGAGGGCTGATCTCGGCTATGTTTTACCATCTACCTAGGTCATCATATCTACACAAAGCCAAACTGATTGCCGGACAGTAGTTCAGATTTTTCTCCTTTTCACACGCATGGTTTCTTTGTGCTCATGGCACACCATCCTCTAGCCTCAGGGAACTAATGTTATATAGTCCACTCTGTTATTAACAACCAGTCTTGAATTGACTATATTTAACGTCTACCCGAATCACTCACATCATACGACGCATTCTAGCAACCTTATGACAAAATTATCCGACTAAAAAGAAAAAAAAGCTTTGACTTGACTTGACTATATTTAACGTCTACCTGGGTCACCAAGATTATACGACGCCGGATTGAGTACCGGACAGATATTTAAAGTCCTTCGCTACACACTCAATAGTTTTGTATGTGCAGAACGGCGCACCGCTCCCTCCGAAGAACTAGTGATCCATACCATCACTAAAAACAAAACCAAAAAAAGCCGTGTTTGCATTTGCGGCTTATATACCTCGCTAAGCCCGTATTATCACATGAAATAACCAATTGGGAGTGTGGCCGAGTGGTTAAGGCGTTGTGTTTAGGTTATACTCAGTAACTGGGACCGCAATGGGAAACCGCGCGAGTTCGAATCTCGTCGCTCTCAACATACCTTTTAATAATTTTGTCAATTTTTGAAGAAAAAAACAATTGAAAAAAATCCAAGGTAGGCGACCTTTTTTTGTTGTCTATCGTATTATTAATGAGGTCGTGATACTGTCACCCGTGGTAGGTTGTAATAATCTGCAACTACATATACATGTGCATGGGTATTTTATTTTAGAAAGTCGGCATTTCCCATATTCTCCAATATCCAAGCTTCAAAAGTGGTGTGTACAACTACGGAAATATAAAGAAAGAAATACAGATTGGATCTTCTCGAAAATTAGGGGTAGTATCAAGTAACATGTTACCTCATGAGGTCTGTATTGTATTTTTTTTTTTGAGTCTAACTCGACTTACTATGACTTTTGCATCCATCTACTATTTTTATTGCCATATGTGCTTCACGTGTTCATGGAATAGAGACATATTTAATTAGGTATAACAGCACGAAATTAAGTCTAGAAGGTAATTTTCTAGAATACGAAGGCAGAAAAAGCAAAATGTTGATTTAGTTAGTTACTTAGTTTAAAACATGCGGCTCTTTTGTAATTGGTGATGACATTAATGATCTACACTAATATTTTCTGTCATAAATCAACAAACTTATATACAACTACATATGTATTCTATGTATTTGGTCAGCACACATTTTCAGTATAATGGGTTAAGAATGCAATGAATCCAACTTTGGGCCTTTTTTCAGTAAAAAGCTTTGCATTTACAAGAAGAATTTAAAGCATCACATTATATTGTATATTCCACGCTAATGGCAATTATTATTTCCATTTCATTCTCGATTTGAAAATCATTCGGTAATATACGTATGCATATTTGTATAGTTATTCCATATGATAGATTACATGACTTATCATATACGCGTAAAATGACGACACGCCATAAGCAAAATTCATCGTAGGTTGAAGGCTTCGACCAGGGTTCTACTGTTAGTTTTTTACAGAGGCGGAAGTATGTATATTGTGATTGTTTAGAGAATGGCTTTAATGCATTGTGTTACTATCGACAACAGGAAGTGCATGAATTTAATATTGCATATGCGCAATTATCGCTCATTGTAGAAGCTATCATGTTTCAACATACATGTATAAGCTTTCCCACATTTAGACTTTTTTGTAATGATGTGCATGCAATACAAGGTGATATTGAATATTTGACTTTTGTGCTGTAGTTGAACATAACTAAGGTAAAATGACATCTTAGTCTGTCGATTCATCTATTTGAGGTACATTTTGATATCAAAAAGACAGTTAATAAGAAACACTGTTAGGGTTAACTCATAGCAACTTTTTCACTTTTTCAAAAAAAATTTCAATAAAGGACAGCTCAGCATAAAGCACAGACAAAATATGTAGGTAGAAAGAAGCAGAAAAAAGGGGACTAGGGCAGGGATAAGGGAGGCTTGAGGAACATTGCCGTCAAATAAGTTTGTTGTGTTTTTGTGCGTTAGCAATAATCAAAAAGTTAGATTGACATGGCCTTGTTCATGTTAATTCTGAAACTATAGAACTTCGCTTGTTCTGCATAAAAGAAGAGTAGCCAGGAAGAATTGCGAGGTCAAGTGGCTGTGATCTGCCCTTGAACTTGCCAGAAGCTCTATATGAGCTAATAAAGTAGTATATGAGCCAGTATATGCAGAGCCTAATCGGGCCCAATAAGTGGAGGAAGGAACTAGTCGAATTTGCACTAGAGAACTAGAGTTAGGGGGACTTTAACGTTCGGTCTTTTGTCCTAGTTTCCGACTATTTCGAACTTGTTTTTACGGACCTAATTTGTAGACTAGCTTTTTTCTTACTATGTGCTTGGAGCATTGTGTTGGAATGTTCTCTCGTTTGCTTTGGTGAGACTAATGGCGTAGGGGGAAAGCATTTCTAAACTCAGTGGCAGGTAGATAGATCTATAGTAGTCTGGACCACAGCGCTTCACGCTAGATAAAAGGCATATTTCTATGCCACAATTGGCTAATGCGATATGTCAGGTAGCGGTGTAAATCGGGATTGCCTGCTTGGCACGCTCCAACACCGACCAGAAAAAGCGGTTGTGATATCGCGAGGTCACGGTGCCCTCTCTGGAGCAAATAATTGCGTATACGAGAATAGAGAAAGAGAGGACGGAGATGACAAGAGAGGATAAATGCACAGGTACAGATTTCAGGACAGGGGAGGAGAGGAAAGCCAGATAACCTTGAAATAAAGTCTGTAGTGTTAGACGTAGTTCATGGAGTAGGGCTTCACAGGCGAAGCAAACACTAATTCTTAACATGAAGGTATTACAGTACTGTTTGGTAGAACACATGTTGTGAAGCTGGGGGACGACATACATGTAGTAATCGAATTTGGCTCATACATCTGCTGCATCAGCGAGAAGCTTAGGACCGTACGCGAATGACAAAGTACCAGTGATCGGCGGACTGGCTAGGGTATGTTGAAGTGCATATATCACGGGTATTGCCTTGTGCCCTGAGGATACACGCAGCACAATGGGGATTAATGTTGTTGACATTGGATAATATGCATAGCCAGCTAGGTGGACATTGCTGTGTTGATGACAATGAGATTAAATGAAAACAGGCGTTAGATAGTATTGATACATATGTACATACAAATATGCCGTTCTTGCATGTTGAGCGGCAGCCAGGGGCAATGATTTTGGTCCCTGGTATAGTTGTACACCGTGTAATCTGAGTGTGTTAAACAAAAACAGAGAAGACAGAGATCATAGGCTAAGCCAAGCCAAACAAAGCCGAGAAGAGAGGGTTTGTTGGCTGTTGCTTTGGGGGCAAGCTGTGCTTGATATCCGGATGGAACTGATGGTCTGGCGACCTTGCCGTCCAGCTGCCAGTTGCTTCATATTAAATGCCTGCCCCTTTGCTTCCAGAACAAGACATTTCCTCTTCTCCTGCATCTATCTTTACCCAGAATATGTTGTCGTTGAAGCTGTTTCCAGTATACCAATATCTGCCACATCAAACAAACACATCACCAAAGCACTGCCGCCACTATTGCCGCCATTATTGACTTTGTCCCGTTTATCCCTTGCAACTAGAGCCAAGTCCAAAGTCTACGATAAGCTCGAAAATCCGTGCACGAACTGGGTCTATATCCGCAAACGACAGAGACACTGTCAACAAGAAAAAGAACGAGCAAAATAAAAAACAACAGCAACAACAACAGATACAAACACAAACCGGCTGATAGTTGACTAAGGCGCAATCTACCTTGAAATATAAACTTAAAGCATCGAATGCCACCGACAGCTTTCATATTCTTTACTGAAATCTATCTATCTCAAGACTGCACGCCTATTACTTAGCAAACATACGGTAAGCCTATTACTTCCCATTCCACCAACTTCACCGCACAAACAAGAGAACTATACATTTTGCACCCCAATTCGAGCACTACAAACAGCCGCGGTATGATTGGCTATACAGACAACGTCCAATACATGATTTTGCAAGATGCAATTCGCATTGAGATGCCACCAACAAACAACAACGGTAGATAGCAACAACACATTCGTACATATCTGATAGCACTGGATCCTGCGCAGCCAAGCAACAATTGCAACTTGCACTAGTGACCGCCGGAGTTTGACTGTACCCACCCCTTTTGCAAGGCATTGTTACAGTGTGAGGAGCTATGCATAGCTACAAGGCCAAACCATCAATGCTGTTTTTTGTCTTCGTGTCGACAAGCTTGCTCGTTTGCTTGACGCTTATTTTTTGTGTCCTAGTCTCCCTTGGGACTCAAGACTGAAGATGAGCGCCTGTTTTACTCGGTCAGGTCGGATGCGGAAGCTCTAGACTATATGGAAGGGCGGGAGAACAACATGTTGGTCACCAAGAATACCAAAGACACCCAGACCGGCGAGTGCTGGTATCACCCTGTCTTCTTGTTTCCTCCGCCATCTCATCTCATCTCATCGCATCCCACCCGTCACGTTTACTTCCTCAGGGGTCCCCTACCGCGCTGTCCGCGCTTGATGTATTAGCACACTACAACTATGTATGGACTAGCCATATCAGCATATGGATCGTCCTGCGGCCACGCCAAAACACCACTACAGGCTCTCTAAATAATATATAATAGACGAGAACTGTAGTATATAATACCATGTCTTAGTACATAAAGCTAGAGATCATAGTGCTCATTTCCAATTTTTTCTTTGCTATCAAACAGGCCAGGCCACGAGCCAATCACGACACAGACCCGACGACCCACTTCTTCTGGCTGCCCATCAATCAAAGACGTAAAGTAGCCTCAACGACCAGCTTCGATTCCAGGAGAGACCGCTCGACCTTCTTTCTAGCTTCTACAGCAAATCTCTGATTGCTCTGCTGTCACCGCCGAGTTTGTCTACTGTGCTGTCGATAGTTTTAGAAGCCCTCGATCTTCAATCTTCGATATCCGTACCGACCGCCCGTGAATCAACGATCACATCCGCTCTTTGCCTCTATACAGAGTAACTCGCCTCAACCGCCCCCTTCAGAACCCGGACCAACCTGCGCCATATCGAGCCCGTTGTCTATCCTCGCGCTTCCTGCTGAATCTCCCTCGCGAGAGTTTTGTACGGTCTGCCCACCGCACCGTCAGTCCCTCCATAAAAGCCCGTCAGCTAGGTGGCCCGTCAGCGCCATCTAGTAGCCGGCCCGCATCCGACAATCTGGCGTCGTCCTCCGCGTCCTCCTCGTCCTTTGCCGACCGCCCGGCACAGACTCACTCTAGAAGGCGGTCCTCAGTCGGGCAGGCCTCTGCACCAGCTGGCCGGAACAACCGTACGCCACACCAGTTGCAGGTTGACCATCGGTTTTCCGGCACAT